>JAHWFP010150278.1:28968-42105 GCA_023313725.1 Lithobius niger | reverse complement strand
AGTATGCAGTGAAATTACATGGTTTCATACTCTTGGATCATCTTAATTTATTTCGTTTTGGGGCAGACCAAAACCTACAATATTCTATAATCTACGGCGACAACTGTGTGGGTAAACGAAAATGGTGTGGGGTGGTGGGAGGCACTGCCCACTCTTGCGCCCCTCTTAAATACAAAAAGAAATTTTTTAAAGCAGTTCGAATCGACATTTTATACAATATTAATCAAGAATTCGAAATTTTTTATTTTATGGTGCCATTTCCAGCTACTAGATGCCACTGTAAAGCAATAGAGGCAGTAGTACGTCACATTGGCTGTGGAGCTGGCAGCTGAAGCCAGTCGTTTAGCTGGCTGGAGCATGGCTATCCAAGTCCAGTTGTGCCCGGAAGACAAAAACCACAACACATAAAAGGCAGAAATTTAATTTTCGGAAATTGATTGCAAATGCATGATTTCCTTGGTCACCTAAAAACACATAACATACATACAATGAGTGATGACCACCTGGATATCAACCATACCCTTCCACCGGTTTCATACTTACAATAATACAGATAAAATTTATAAAAATACAAGGACAGAAATGGGCTTATGCTGTGTGGGCCGCCATGATGGATCATTTGCGCTGGTCCACTGATCTTTACAATTAGCTTTTCGTCCACAACAAAAAATTTTATAATTTATTTATTGGCAAGTTTTCATATACTTCATTTTATTCATTTTTCTGTATTACTGTAAGTATGAAACCGGTGGAAGTGTATAATTGATATCCAGGTGGTCATCACTCATTGTACGTATGTTATGTGTTTTTAGGTGACCAAGGAAATCATGCACTTGCAATCAATTTCCGAAAATTAAATTTCTGCCTTTTATGTGTTGTGGTTTTTGTCTTCCGGGGACAACTGGACTTTGATATCTCTTTCCCAACCACAAATTAATTGAGTTTGAGCATGGCTATCCGTTCCGCCCTACAACAATATTAGTAGGGTAAACAAAATGGCCGCCGCCACGACTGGTCCATTTCATCTCTTCGAAGTCTGTCTGTTCGGGAATTGGCCAATCAAATAGCATAGGTGAAATTTTTGGATGGTGAGTCCTGCCATCTACTGCCAAATAGCGGCAACTAACAAAAAGCTTAAGTGTAATACACTAACTTAGTCCCTGCAATCACCCGGATAATAGCTTACACGTACAAATAAATAAATTTCTAAGGAGGGATGTATGCCTGAGCGTGGAAAATCCGATCCACGGACCTCTAGTATTGGTGACGAACGACTGGACTGAACCTACTCAGACATCGGGATATATTGCTAAAAGAGGCCGTTGGGGGTGGACCGAAAAGGAGGATCTTAGCCCTGTAACATGCTGTATGTGTAAGGAATGTGGAGGCGAACGCAAGTTGGCCCGAAATTATTTGGTTGGTTTATTAATACTGCTTTTCGTGGACACAGAACCTCGTCACGCAAAGGCTTTTGCTCTTCATCTTTTCACCCCTGGAAAGTACTACTGGGACCCATAGACATGATCAATACGGCTACTCACTGACAGTAAGCCTAATGTCTTCTTCCACCATATACGAGGATGATGATCGCATGTTGACAAAAATAATGAATCGAATCTTTCAAAGGACTCACGTTGCTTTACTTGCAGTAAAGTTTGTTGAGGCAATACCTGGATGATGCAAAGTCACTTGGAGTTAAAAGTCCTTAGGGCCTATCATTCTTTCAAGATGGCGAGCAACAGCAAGGCCTTTCAAAACGGGCGAATTGTATAGAAGGAAAGAAAAAAAACCGGTGAATCAGGGGTGAAGAGGAAAAAGAAGTAAGCCTTTGCGTGACGAGGTTGTGTGTCCACGAAAAGCAGTATTAATAAACCAACCAACTAATTTCTGGCCAACAAAAACAACTTGCGTTCGCCTCCACATTCCTTACGTATACAGCGTGTTACAGGGCTAAGATCCTCCTTTTCGGTCCACCCCCAACTGCCTCTTTTAGCAATATATCCCGATGTCGGAGTGTGCAGGTTCAGTCCAGTCGTTCGTCACCGATACTAGAGGTCCGTGGATCGGATTTTCCACGCTCAGGCATCCATCCCTCCTTAATCAACATTTTGCCACAAAGCTATTAAATTTCTCCGTCGGCACGTAGCTCTTAAGTAAATAGCGACATGTTCGTTTAGCCAGAAAGTGTTTTTAAGAAAGGCAGCATTTTTGTACGGAAGGTGTCGATCGACCTCAATTCGACAAAGAAGCGGCAACAAGACAAATCAATCGCATCGGTGGGGTGCTTTCGGCGGCCATATTGTCCACCTCAGCCGCGTATGCTATTTTTCATTCAAGATTCGGCCGGTTCTGTAGTACAGCCCTCGATGGAAACAACGGCGTCTCGTCGAGCCAAAATGACGCGAGAGCGGATTTAATAGGCCTAAAAATAAGCTATTCTTAAAAATATTTTTGGCGGCTTCTGCAATTTTCTTACCCACACGCGATCATCTGCGTTTGTAGTGGGAGGTTCATATTTTGTAATGCTTGTTCTCTAAATTGCACTGAAAAAAACAAAAAATAATTTAATTTATACTTTTCCAGTGTGGGATCAGGTATGGGTTTTTTTTTTGAGGTGGGGGGGGGAATAAAGTTAATTAGGTTCCGACAGTTGTTTGGCAGCGGTTTAGTAATAAACGGTACTAAAAGTGAAAATGTAGAATTTTTTTCGTAATTTGTATAGAAATATGGAAATCGCCTTAATGACTACTTTTTTGCAACACCAAACGACTTTAGGACAATTTTTAAATTTAAGCTGTGGAATCAGGGGCGTACTGGCCATGCGGGAAACCGTGTGGTTTCCCGTGGGGCCTCTGGTCCTAGGGCCTATTGGGGGCATATTGACATTTTTCTTGTCGCTTTATTTGTCTAGTCCGTCATCTGACTCACCTTCCCTATTTTTCCTATCCATCTCTCTTGTACCCCAAAACAACGACTAAGCCTTGAAACCCGAAGTGCTGTGGCGGCGGCTGCGCTGTGCCGAATTTATTTCTGGTCGGCAGTGGCGCGGCAAATTTAGGGAATGTAAAGTGTAAAGTGGCGAAGTGATTTTGCCTGTCGACCAGTTTTTTCAACACTCGACAGTTATACGAACCAGAGGACACAGCATGAAGTTGACGAAACCACGAATCCGTACCATTGTTGGACAGTCTTTTTTCACTGTGAGAGCCATTAATTCTTGGAACGCACTCCCAGAAAGTGTTGTGACAGCACCTTCAACCAGCAGTTGGAAAGGACAATATGATCTGACTCAGTGTTAAAGTGTTTTTGTTCCATGTTTTGTTGTGAACCGGTTACATAAGCTTGCTTTCTTCCGGTATTAATTTAATATAATTTTTTAATAAGGAAGAAACCACAAGAGAGCGCCCGGCTAGTAAACGGGAAGTCCTGGGTTCGAGTTTCCAGTCGGGGCAGTTGTCTTTTTTTTCTTTTTTAGATTATTGTATCGTGTATCCTCACAAGGACAGTCTTTAATGCAGACTGCTTGCTCCGTTTAGGTAATGTAGTCGGAGGCGTTGACGGGCATGGCATGCGCGTGTAGCTCACACCTCTAAAACGTTGAGAACTAAAAACCTGAAAACTGCGTGAAGCGGGGAAGCGAACTTACGACCTTTGAAACCAAAGGCCGAGGTCCTACCGCTTATGGAAACATCCAAAGGCAGCATTTAACACGTACACGTATAAGCGCACACTTTCCAATCGCCACTGGAGGGACGCTTATTTTCCGCCCTACACTCCAAGTGAAGCGAATGGAACACAAAAATCAAACGTGAAATAAGGATTAAAGACGGAAAGCCGGCGGCTCATCAAGAGTAAAATAAATCCACCCAAAACCAAAACTGGTAAAAAAAAACCCGCCAAGTTTCCAAAAACGGTCGGCCTTTGAAGGTAGTAATATCATTCCACCAGGTAAAGGCCGCCAAGGTTAATCCTATTAGCCAAGTTAATCTCACATACTAATAGTTCGAAAGTTAAATGAAAACTAGAAGATTGCTACTAGCGGTAGCAATCTTCAACTTTTCATTTAACGTCCAAAGTATTATTCGGTGCGATTAACTTGCCTAATAGGATTAACCTTGGCGGCCTTTCCTTGGTGGAATCACTACCTTCAAAGGCCGATCGTTTTTGGAAACTTGGCGGGTTTTTCTACCAGTTTTGGTTTTGGGTGGATATCACAACTTTCATAGGACTGTGAACGTACATGAGGTTACACCGTCTGTTTAAGATGCTTCAATCCCACTTTTGCACACACTGACTAACAATCGCTGATTTCGTTCGCTTCGCTCACTCAATCAGCGCATCCCCTTCAGTTGTTTTGTTTATCCCTGCAACTTCTCTTTAATTTTTCAAGATTTCGTTCACATTTAGTCATGCAGTAAAATAAATACAAATACAAACCTACTTAGTCAATAACAAGATTCTTTTAAAGTTTGCATCTGTATTTGTTTAACTCTTGTTGAGCCGTCGGCTATACGTCCAGTTTGTGTTTGTTATGTCATCATATTTTTAGTTTATAGCTTACCAACCAACCGGCTATGACGGGCTGTAATTTGTTATTGGCTGGGTGTAAGTGGCCCCTTGGGCCCTTCTCTGTCTTTGGCTCCTGCAATAAATTACTATTCATTCATTCACTGTGTCCCGTGCCCACTTGACCTGGATCCGACACTAACCACTCGACACTAACCACTCGCGTTGTTAGAGGTCCTCTGTGACCCCTCACGAAGCAAGTAGTTGAAGGTTTCCATTCCTATGAACGAAGAGAAATAATCAGACAACGCTGGAATCGTTCCGTGAAAGTGCAATCGGAAGAGGTCCTTTAAGCTCTCCTTTGACAGGAATGTGAAGAACTTCGAAACGCGACTCAAACATTCAACCCCCCCCCTCCCCTCCCCCCCCCAAATAAAAATAAAAACAGTCAAGGGGCGCGCACATCCTTCAGACGAGCAACCCGATCCTTCGATTTCTTTTCTTCCGTGTCGCTCGCTGCCCGCCCACGTTGGCTGGCTTCCCAGACATGCATGCGTGAATTTGGTTGCTACTTTTAAGGCGGAGTGTTTTGAAAACAGCAACCATTTTGGTTCGCTTTATAGGGTGATAAATAGGTAGCGCTGTTCAAAAACAGACCATCATATTTTATTTAGCCAAACTGCTAAAGTCCCTGCCTTTTCGTCTACAAAGGAGTAACTCAAAAATGATTGCCCGCGTACTTAACGCTGTAGCATCGTAAACCAAAAAAAGTTACATGATCGGAACTGAGACAACTTGACGAATTTGTGCTTAAATTATTTGACTAGTTTGTAATTAAGGTTTGATCTCAGGGTTAATGAATGAAATTGTGATTAAATTAATTGATTAGTTTGGAGTTAAAGAGTTGATCTTAGGGTTAACGAAGTTGTGCTTAAATTAACTGATTAGTTTATATTGAAGGTTTGATCGTAGGGTTGACGAAGTTGTGCTTACATTAATTGATTAGTTTATAGTTAAGGTTTGATCTTAGGGTTGACGAAGTTGTGCTTAAATTAATTGATTAGTTTGTAGTTAAAGTTCGACCTTAAGGTAATTAATTGTGCTTAAATTAATGGATTATTTGTAGTTAAGTTTTGACCTTAAGGTAATGAATTTGATTAGTTTATAGTTAAGGGTTATGCGCACTGTGAGTTCTTGCCCTGTCAGGGGGTACCAAGCCATTCATTACCAAGGCGGTTCAAGCCTCTTAATTTGTATATTAATTCATTGGTTGGTAAATCGCCGTTGTTTTGGCCTCCATTTTCATCCAGTGTCCCTTGCAGCTATCTCAACGACCGGCTTTAAACGTTAGTCCCGTAGCAATATAGCTTATAATAGGTATGGCGTTCAGTGTCTGAGACGGAGTGTGGTTGTGAAAAGCGCTATGTAGCGATAACCATTAGGCTTCAGAAGCTGCATTCAACCACCTGCTGTGCCGTTATGTATAACGAAGCCCTATTCTCCAAAAACGGTAAACATCACTTATCTCATTTTGTTAAGCATATCTTATCCGTTTCTAAGTAAACAGTATACGCAAAACTTATATATATATAGTTTCTATCTATTTATATATAATACGCTTAGGTTGGGCAAGCAAATTCATCATTATTATGCACGGGAGGGGAAGCAGGGATGGGGATATTCAGACCGCACAATAGGGGAATCCGCGTCCGGGGGGGAGGGGCAGGCGGTGCGGCACGGAAAAGGGGTTACCAGGGGGGGAATGGGGGAAATCTGACCAGACTCTGGCAGAATGTAAGCGGGTAGGCCGCAGGGGAGTCCGGAGAAGGAGGCAGTGGGCAGTCGGCGCCCTTTTTATTCCATACTGCCCACTACAGTATTTCGCTCAGGTATGCGGGAACTGGCTAGACCGGCGTATGTTACGCCGGGGGGGACAGCTAGTTATATATAATACTGCTGTGTGATTGGTCAGTCGTTGATGAATCACAGGTCACTCCGGGCGGTGTCACCAGTGGAGCAGGGAGGGAAGGCGGCCTGGGGGGGGGGGGGAAGGATATTTTCAGTGCTGTCGTCAGAGTCTGCTGATGTAAATCAATTTTCGGTACAAGAGGTTGTTTCCTGATCAAACAAAACCTCGTAAAGCATAAGTGACAACAAAACTTTAATTTTCGATCCATAATTGATAGTCTTAGTCACCGCAAATCAGTCCGAAAATGAATTGCTTACGACAACGCTTGGGGCCTTGCGAGGCTTTGCTTGTTCAGGAAGCAACTTTTTTTACTATTGCTGCTAGCCTGAAAATTAATTCGCGGTATTCAATCAATGTGATTTAAAACATTGATTTAAATCACAATTTCAGTCGACCAAAAAATTCGTTGATTTAAATCAGTTGCATTGTTGAGTGTGCAATTTTCCCATGAGACTTTAGAAACCAACTTTAAAATTTACTTGAATTGCTTTTTTTTTTTTTTATTTCTGTAGACTGAATCAGGGTTCGTACGGGTCCTGAAAACCTTGAAATCCTGGAAAATAAAAATAAAATTCCAGGCCTGGAAAAGTCCTTGAAAAACTGCAAGCATCCCTTAAGTCCTGGAATAGTCCTGGAACTCCCCATAACATAAAATCACGTTTCTGTTTTCTGTGTCAGACATCAGTGTACAACGTTTATTTTAAACATAAAAAATAACACAAACAAATTAATTGCAATGCCAGTGGTAGTAGGGTTCGTTGCCCTATATTTTACCACGGTTATTAATTTTTTCGGCATTTAATTTACAGAACCCAGCCCGCCCGAGGAACTTCTTGTTCAGCTTCTCCAACCCCGTCCAGGAGGCCCCGCTGACGCTACCATCACGTGGAGATCACCCCGCCATTCATCGCCCAGCAATCAAGTGTCCAACTACTACGTTGTCGTCAACAAGAAAATTAATATCTTGGAGGGCCCCCGTGCTCGTCCCCATACAGAGGAAAGGTGGTTGCCTGGGGTTAGTCGAATGTTCTTTATTGACGTCAGCAATTTTTTTTGTTTTACGGTCCCTTTGAGGGGTTTCGTCGTACTAAGCTGAGCTCACAAAGGGCATTAATAAGGTTTTCAATGATCCCTATACCGGTAAACAGGTTTTATTAAGCTTTCATTATCAGAATCGACCCCCAAATCCCACCGGAACTGACTGATGGGAAGAAGATGATGGGAGTTTGCATTTGTTGACTGTTTTTGTATCGTGTTAATAATCTGAATTTTCAAAATCCGTGCAGCCAACAAATTTCTCGTTCATTAAAAATTTGTTTTTCTTTACCGCAAAAGCTAGCTGTGATTGTGCTTGTGATGGTTTCGGAATGGCAAGAAAGATGTTTCTCACGACTCTCGTAACGATTGCGTAAGAGGCGGTTGGGCATGACCACGGTGCTTCCATAAAACAATCAAGAAAATCTCAACTTGCTACTCCTACCAGCTGCGAAATGATCAGCTTGCTATATACGACCAGTTGCGTTTCGAACTTTATGCACACGAATTATTTGAAGAAAGCATATTATAAAGAATGGCGCTACACTGATTTAATAGCTAAAATGAACAGTTTTATAATTTAGCAGATTTTATCAGTCTGTGAAAGGCTTAGAAATTACGACCTGGCCCAAGTTCGAGCCGACTAAGGGGCTGCTACGAAGTCTTTTCTGCAATATCTAAAAAGACGTACCATCAAAAAGCTTATAATCCCTATGACCATGATGGTTGCTTTATCAGTCTTGGTCGGAATTTTAAAAGCTGACAGGTTTCACTTCCCAATTCTTCAAAGTTAATTACGAACGTCGAATTTTTAGTGTTAATACAGCAGCTTTACCAAAGTTTAAAAAGGGGAGGGGGGGGAGGGATGTAGAATACAATAAAATATTTCCCTGACTTAGAATTTTGCAATGATTTTTGATAAACTAGCTCGATTTAAACTAATCATTTGGTATCAAATTGTATCTTTTCGTTGACAGTCCTTAGTGGGTATTGGTGTGCTTTCGTTTCAGTTTCAGTGAGAGCTGTTCGTTTGTCTCTATTTGTATACCAAGCACTAAAACCCCAAAACCACTTTAAAATGGAATTGCTCAGCTAGTCCCTGTAAAGTAGTGATATCGTACCCAATAAAGTCATAAAAGTTGCTGCAACAAGTGTAAGGTTTCACCCGTGAACAGGCTGCTTGAAGAAGTCTTTTAAAAATATATTACCTTAAAATTAAAGTCTCCTTTGCAAATTCTCAGTCATTCAATGGAAGTATCCTGGATCCTCAAGTTTAGTTCTGTATTGCAATTGATTCAATTTTTTTTCAGAATACCACTTAGTTGCAAAACGACGATCACCATTCACACTCCTATTTCAAAATTTCAGATATAGTAGTTCCATATCACACACAGATACTTTCAAACGTGTATATCTTGCTAATCTTCGACAGCATAAATTAAACACCTGTCTTCCTCAGGCACATCATCAATGTATAGTCCTTTCTCTAATTACATTCTTCGTGTAGTGGATTTCTAAAACGGCGCTCTGCATAGCCTCCTGTAGGGGCCAAGGCCTGCAATAGCACCGTTTTTGAAATCCACAAACAACAAACGTCGCTTTGCAACTAACTTTCAAAGTAAACTTTACGATTTTTTTTTCAGAATGCCACTTCTGTACAAGTTTCAAATCTCCAACCAGGAGAGCCGTACATATTTTCAGTGGTGGCAGTCAGTGAAGGTGGTCGAAGCATTGCTAAAGTCATTCATTTGGACATTCCTGGTAAGTTCATGTAGCGTATTAAAGGAGCCTGCCTCCATGTTGGCTTTCATGTACTGTTCAGTTTTTTAACATAGTTCGACTGTGTGTAAGTGTTGCAAATGCGTTCACTTTCGTGTTTTTTTACCCCTCATACGAGATGGTTTTGCTACATTCGTTCCAACCTACGTAAATGTTGCAAGTGCTATGTATGCGTGGGATGCTCGAAAATAGACTGTTTAATCTTTCTGCTAAAAGCATCCAGGAGAAAAAGAACTTAAACAGGAAAAAAGAGTCTTTAAACATGTTACTCATAGCTACGCTTGAAATAGGATTAGACTGGAACATTATAAAAACTTGAGTTGGAAAGGGTCATTTGTTGGTGACTCGATGACCCAAAGACCCTGACTGACCCAATTATCTGGACGGATACACGCATTACTGTCGTAAGTTCAGATTCATACGAGCAGCGCTCAAATTCAAAACAGGAAATACTCAATCGTGTTTCGCGAATTTTCTATGGGCTGTTCGATGAAAAAGATGTTAATTTCAGCCCTCCTATCTTCGTCGGGCTCTCCCAATAAGTGCTTCTTCTGTTGGCGTCATTGTTTACATCCACGAAGCCGGCATCTGATTAGCCACGAATTTGGCGAACGGCTTATGCGAAAATAACAGAATAAGAGCACGCGCGGGGCTCTACCCAGTGAATACAGTAGGCTACGGCACCGACCTGCGTTGTCGTCTGCTAACGACAATGGCAAGAGAAGAAGCAATGATGTAAACAGTTAGAAGAACTTGTTGTGAGAGCATGATGAAGATAGGAGGACTGGAATTAACATCTTTTCACCGAAAATTCGCGAAATACGATTGCGTATTTCTTGTTTTGAATTTGAGTGTTACTTGTATGAATTTGTACTGGCACTAAGGGGTGCTAATTCTTAATTTAGGGGTGGGGGGGGGGGCCCCAATTAGTAAATGGTTTATTTTCATATAAACGTAATATGTTTCATACTCGGTGCATTTCCAGTGCAAGCCTTGGAATGTGTTTTGGCTTTTTATCAAACCAGTAGTAAAAAAACACACACCATAAATCAAAATGATTATTTTAAAGAGGTTTATTTGCAGAAATGGCAAATTCTGGATTTAGAATGGTGGACTATACAAACATAGTGAGCGGATTTTAAACATGTTTTATATTTATATAGCGGGTGTTAATGTAACACGATGATAATATAAACAATGTGTTCTCGCTGCAGAAACAACAACAAGGTGATAAACAATCGAATACTAAATACAACATTGTTTTTATATTCGTTAAAGAGGGATTGCCACCATATGTCTGACTGCAGCTTCTTATATATTTTTTAAGAGTATTTATATCATAATATTCATATTTTTTTTAATTAATTTCTTTGAGCCTGAAGTCTGCCGAAGCAGCTGAATGCTTGCATGGCTTAACCGGCTCAATTTTGAACATTACCAGACTTTTAGAGAAGAAGAAATATCTGTAAACGGAGGTGCCAACCCGGGGATTCGATCCGGGAACCCTCCGATCATCGTAGGGGTCGAAAGATTGTCCAGAATTGGCCAGAATAGTTCCCATAGCCGCTGAAGGCCATGGGAACTATTCTGGCTATAGATGGGAACCATTTACCGCTGCAGGAATGGCTACACACCTTCTGTCTAACCCTTGCTTTCAACAAACGAAGGAATACACAATTAATTTCTTTTTACACAACAAACAAGCCGCGTGCCTCCTTAATTACTGAGTGTAAAGTTGGTGAGCCCACGTGCACCAGGGAGCAAGAGGTAAAGTTATGCCGCTAAGCAGTAAAGTTAACAGCACTTTTTTCTGTATATCGACCGTTTTGAAACGCATATTTTGAACTGCTAGATGGACGCCATCTAGTGACAGTGATATTGTTAGCCTTGACCGCTTATTCCCCGGTTACACTCAATCATTAAGGAAACACTCGGCTTGTTTGTTGTGTAAAAAGAAATTTCTTTGCGCATTTCCTTCGCTTGTTGCCATCAAGTGCTACATAGAACTAAATAATGATAGACGGCGCTAGATGCTGTAGCCTGTCATACGGTGAATAGGCCCCTTTAATTTATGTACTAGATTATGGGTTAGTGCACTAAGGTTGGACCACTTTACGTTTGTGGGTCGGGCCAGCACTCATTCCGGGTGTCCAAACCATGGGTTATCTGTAGTAATTATCGATAATTTTTCTCTTTTATGAGTTGTATTCCGAATTGAGTAATCACAAAGCTTGATTCGCCATGCTTAGCATGCTAGCCACAAGTCGGTGAACGTCACGGAAACAACATTAATGTTTAGACTGGCGATTACGGTACGAGCCTGTATTTAATTCTCATTATAATATAAAATCGGTCGTTTTTGTTTTGTGCTTTAATTGCTACGTAAACTATTTACCTGAGCATAAAGCAAGGTATTGGAACTAAGGCGAAAAATTGCAGCAGATAAAATTGTGAAGTTGTGCCGTCAAAATATGCGAGTTCCCATTAGTCGTCGATGAGTACCATTTTTTTCGCATGAAGCAAGATACCGTTTTAAAACTTAGAACATGGCAAGTAATTTAATGTGCACTATCCATTTGGCTACTATTTTTATTCATGATTTGTAAGTGTATTTTTCTGTTTACTTTTGGTCAATTACTTTTTTTTAAAGATCCTGCACAATCATGGTGGAATTTCTGGTGTATTTGGTTCCTCTGTGTGTTTTAATTTTTTTTTTCCAGTCTAGCTCTTCTTGTTTCCTAATGTTCACTTTCACAAACTACTAAACCAAAATATAGAGGAAATATATGTATTTTCTTAATTCTTCGCGATTTTGAGCATCTCCAAATACACAAAGAACGACTATTAGAATAAATAAAGAAGAAATCACAAGGTAAAGGGTAAACGAAGCAAGCAGTCTGCATTAAAGACTGGCCTTGTGAGGATACACAATACACTATATCTGAGAAAGAAAGAAAAGGCAACTGCCCCGACTGGGACTCGAACCCAGGACTTCCCGTTTACTAGCCGGGCGCTCTAACCACAGTGCTACCGGGGCGAGTTCTGGCTACAGGTTCCAGCCGAGCTAAGTAGCTGTTCAATCTTTCTCCTTTAGGTCACAAACATACCTACAAGGAGGGAAAGCCACATTGGCCGGCTAATAAACGAGAAGTCCTGGGTTCGAGTCCCAGTCGGGGCAGTTGTCTTTTCTTTCTTTCTCAGATTAGTGTATTGTGTATCCTCACAAGGCCAGTCTTTAATGCAGACTGCTTGCTTCGACTATTAGGAGTAAATACAAAATTTTTATTGAAGAAGGAATTCAGAGGCAAGACATGGGTTCTACGGAAATATGTTGAACATCAGCAACTTCCTTTTATTGATCGAGGCCCGAGTTTAGCAGTAAGGCTTGTCCACGTTTTACCTTAGTTACTTGTGTGCATACAGCCATTACCAGGTCAGATTCAATTGTTGTTTGTTATTAGGGAGCACGAACCCAAACTGGGTTATCTGCCTCATGACGATGAGAGGGACAATTTAGCTAGAGAAGTCCAAGCGGAAAACCCATGATCTTTGACATTCCACAATCGACATGAGCACGACATTAGCACCACAGGGAACTAATCCTCCCGAAAATTCAAGGGTCAATTTCAATTTATTAGACAATAGCTTTGGCCGCAAGCCGTACACTCGGCTTCAAGTTTCAATTTAATTTAATTTAGTTTAATACCAGGCCTTGACCCTCAGTCATGCGTCTGGATACATACTATACAACAATTACAATCACAAAACTACCCATTCAAACAACAGACTCACAACTTCCGTAGAACCAACCTTAACACACTATAACCAGGCCCGGACTGGGTGGGCGG
>JAHWFP010150278.1:0-28868 GCA_023313725.1 Lithobius niger | reverse complement strand
ACCGCCCGATGGGCCAGCACCTCCTATTTTTTTTATTTTTTTATTTGTTCATTGCAATGCTCATGCGCTTAATTTTATAATGACCGATTCAACTGACTGCTGCAAAGGGGGCGTGGGGGCTGGGTGCCTGTAAATTTAATGAGAAAAACTAATTCGGTGGGCCAATTTTTATTTTTATTTGGTGGGACAACATGTTAATTTTATGGCCAAAATGTTATGAGACCGGACAAAAAATTTGAGCCAGTCCGGGCCTGATAACAACTAACACTACTCACCCCTAGAGATGACATGGATGGAAGTTACAAGAACACAAACACAACAATTAAAAACCAACAACGTCATTTAACATGCTTTGCAACAATACCTTAACCAACAATTATCCTTTAATTTGGTTTTTTTTTTAATATTTTCAGGACAAGATATGATTGAAAACAGCAGAAAAGGTAAATAAACCATCGTATTAACCTTCATTTAAAACAAAGTCTGTTTGTGAAAAGCTGACCCTTTTTGCTGTCCTTTGGGAATGATTAATACAATGCAGATTGGGCCAATAGTCACCCCTTTTAGGGCGCCTTTGTATAACGAAACCGTCATGCTCTTTGAAAACTATTTGGTAATCTGTCATCTAAATAATAAAAACGAGTTGTATAACAGCCAGTGTTGTATAACGGATGCACCGTTCACAATGTGGAATGGTTGGTGCCTACTTGCAACAGTCTTTTCTAATAATGATTGTAAACGGAGTGGTTGTTGGCAATTAACTGAAGGCCTAACTTCAAAGGGTTTCAAAGGGTTTAACGAGCGCTAACCACTCCTGGACCTAACCTTTAATGGACAAAACAATGCTTCAAGATATTATGCAACTTAATTTTAAACCGCTGGCTAGAGGTTCTTTCTCGTTGTAGGCGATTAAAATTACAGGTTTAGTGAAATTCGGTAAAATATTGAAAACGCTCTTTACTGTCTGCCCAGAAATCAGTAATAGCGTACACGAACCCATGGAGTCTGGAGATGGGTCAGGGTCATGCTGCATGATGCCGAGCTGAATGATGCATTAACGTTCTGTAGTTGTTCTTACGAAAGGTTCTGTCGTTGGAGACGATTAAAATAAAAGAATTAGTGAAACTCTGTTAACTAAGGAAAATGCTATTTATTTACTTTCTGGCTCTCCCGGGGGAAAAAATGACAAAGTCAGCGGGCTAAAGGTTTGGACTTTGTTGCACAAATGCGTATTTCTTTATTTCTGGTAGAAATATTCGTATGTAAGTTCATGGAGTCAGGGTCAGGGGAGGTGCTGATTGAGTGAGCGAAGTAAACAAAAATCGGCGTTTGTTAGCCAGTGTACGCAAAAATGCGTAGACGGGATACACACCTTCTGCAACAAACACATGAGAGAGCAAACCGTCCCAATTTTGAAAAACGGTGAAAAAACACCGCCCTAACATGAGCTTCTGCTAGTTATTGCTTAACAATGAGTTCCCATCTTCTGTCCTAAAGGAATGTGAACAATAAGATGTATTTTATAGATAAGAAGGAAAAAGTACAAACTATAAGAATAATTTCAAACATAAACATTAACTATACATCGGCATGTTCAAAATTGTCCTATTCTCATACAATGAACAATTTCTAACAATGATCAAATGCCAGTCGAAAATGCTGCATCTCCTAACAAAAATTCAAGTTTCAAGGTTTGTCTCATCGAAAACAAACTGTCGAAAATGATGGCATTCAAAAATTAGTATATACCACTTTTTTCTTCTGCAGTAGGAATTATTTTCTTGTTTCATGATTGGCATTTTACGTTGATGTTTCATTACGTCCAAAAAAATAAATGTATATCTGACTCACTCAACTGGAATTTGTGCCAAAGAATTTTCGGTCACGTTCGTGAATTTCGTCAAGCCAAAAAAAGTTACTTACACTATTTTACACATTAAACAGGATGGAAAGCCAAACGGGCTCGAGTTGGGATAAATAATCCAGATGCAAACCTATTTACGTTGCTTTTTGGGCTTAAATGTCCGACTGCCCGAACGGGTAATTGAACCCACGACCTTTGAATCTAAGGATGTAAGTCGTACCAGTATGGCTCAGCGGTAGGACTTCAGCCTTTGGTTTCGAAGGTCGTGGGTTCAATTCCCCACTCAGGCAGTCGGACATTTAAGTCCAAAAAGCAACGTAAATAAGTTTGCATCCTTACTTATTCATTTTACACATTTGTAGCACCTCAAAAGAGAAGTGCTACATTTAGTCTACCTTCGTCAGATGTTGTGGCTAGTCACAAGTGGCCGTTAGCGATTGAATTTTGTCTTAACTTTGGTGGAAACGCAGAACACAGATCAGCCATCCACCAATTCAATCTTACAGATGAGTTGCCCGTCTCTCTTCAGCCCATCTACCTGACAACAACAACAACACCGAAATCCTCTCTGCAGAAAAGAAGAAAAAAACTGTGCTTTTGGCTCAGTTCTTCAGATGCAGAAAAGAAACTCTACGCTAGGCTTATCCCTAAATCTATCGCCGTAGAACTGCAGCAACCAACATCCAGCAATCTCAGAACAGGAACTTTCAACCAAATGAAAGCCCTCCTTTCCCAATATCTCCAACGAAAACCATCGCAGCACTGAAGCACTCTCAACCTACTACAATTACAACAGGGGCTACAAAACCATAAAACTCAGGCTCAAATCCTAACAGTCCCTACCAGCCGAAACATCCGAGGTAGAAAGACTGAATGCAATGTATCTCCTTTGCAGTATTACACATGTGTAAATGTACAAATAACGTTTTTGGCCTGAATAAAGAACTGAGAACCGGATTGAAAATTCGCCGATGTAAATTCCATCAGAGTGTGTCGAACTTACATTTAACATTTTCCCCGCACAATTACTTACTACTGTCTGACGCCCGTCAAGCTGCTTGCATCATGCTCTGTGTACATCATTCCTTGCCATTCTTGTGATGTTACACGAATTGAACAAGTGAATTGGTAGAATGAATTGAATGAACAAGTGAATTAGCATGTTACAAGAATATCAGTAAATATGTTCTGGTGAGATTGTGAGAATTGTGTTTCTAATATACAGCAGGTGGCATGTGCCGGGGAATGGGGTGGGGGTGGGCTTGTGGTCCGAAGCCAACTCCACCGAAAAAAATTCGTAACAAAAAACGATGTATCAGCTAAGTGCTTTAAAACTTACCCCTGATTAGGGGCACAACCAGGTATTTTGTTCGAAAGGGGCACAAAAATGATAATGGGTCCGAAGCTAACGCAATTTTAACAACTTAAGTGATTTTTCAGGAAGTCTATTAGAGAAATTGTTTACTGGTAGTAAATTTCTTTTTAATTGTTCAGCTTTGATGTAAATAATTTTTCACAATTATTTTTTTTTTGGGGGGAAGAGTGTAAATACTGGGCTGGGCGAACGAATGTGGCGTGTTGAGAGCCTTGTAATCAAACCAACGCACTTGAGGAGAAAAAGAGATACATTCTGATGTCGGTAGAAAAAAATCGAGGTGCTAACAGGTGCGCTCTGGTCCAACTGGTTGAAGAGTGGGGGCTGGCTCGCTACCTGGCTGTTGGCGTCCGGCCAAGTTCTGCTGTTGGGCAGAAGTTGGCAGGGCGCATAAGCAGGTCATGTAATGGCAAGGCGCACCACGAGTGTTGACTAGTGTTGCGTCCTGCTGTATGTAAATAGCCGGTTACAGCATTTGCTGTTGTGATTTATTATTGACACTTTTGGGTTACGTCATTACTTGAATTAAAAATCTGTATTTTTAATTTTCGTTGCAGGCTTGTACATTATGTTAATTCCATGCTTCCTCGTCCTGTCTGTCATCTTTGGCTTCTTCTTTCTGTATCGCCTATACCGGAAGCGGAAAATAGCGCAGACGCGTCGCAAGTATTTCGAGGTTAGTGTCTCTGTTTTTTGTTAAATGCATTATCGTATCTGTCATAGGGAGACTTTACTAAGCCACAAATCCAGCAACTATGCATTTTAGGTAGCAGTTTGGTGGTGATTACAAGGTGTCAGCGCATTGAAATGTGAAAAATTGTGAAAAATTTTACATGGCTAAAAAGTGTGAAAAATAAATACAACAAATACAATAACTTTGCCTTTTTCTTTGCTGGCAAATATGCGGTCTGTAATTCCGCCTCCATATTCACTACTGTAGCGGGTATCCAGTCTGCATCCTAGTGAGTCAGCGGTACGTTGCATGCTGAAGCCGATGGCCATGGGTTGCCCAACTCCACGGGCGTATTAGTGCGCCTGCGAGTGTTTTGCTGGCCTTGTAGTAGGTAAGACGGGCACGTTGCTGCAAACTTCAAGCTGCAAAAAATAAAGCGAGGTTGTAGTCTATAGTGTCCGTGGCCTATCTTGAGTTCTCCGCAGAACGACACAGATAATCAATTGTATGCTTTTGGTAGCAGAGTGCCTTGTTGATATCTAATATGGTTACAAAAACAATGCCGGTCATCGATTAAAGCCACCCCATCCAGGAAGACGTAGCCGCTCACAAAATACTTGCAGGACTCAAGATACATCGCGCACACAATAAGACTTAGAAACTTAAGTCGAAATGTTAAAATTTGTGAAAAAAAATAAAGTTTGTCATGAAAACAAATTTGGAAAAATTAAGATTTAACTTGTGAAAAAATGTGAAAATTATGTGCACCTTCGCTCACACCCTGTGGTTATAATTCCTTGTTAATGCAGGACATCACTCGACACGGAGAGTGTGGGACAATGTAGAAATAGTACGGAAATTGACAAACAAAAATATTCTCAAACTCGGAAAGTGAACAAAAATTATTAGTTCGAATTTATAATAATTAATTGTAAGGTAGTCTGTTCATTTAACGTTTTATGCAATGCTCATGTCACTGTCTTCAGAATAATAAAAGTGTGTAAGGTAAGTCATTTGCATAACAGTATGGAAGTAATAATTTTTTTTTTTTTTTCTCTATTTAAGTGGTACGTTAACTGCATTCTTTCATTTGACAATGGTTTAGTCCAGGCCTGCAATGAACCATGCTTAGGAGGTTACAATTCCTGATTTAAGTCGTGAATTGTTTCCCATAGCCTCTCAAAAAGATCCTAGGAATCGATTCCGCCAATTAGGGCACATAATTTTAGTCTTAATAAATTTGTCAATGAACCCTTCAACATTGGCCAAATTATGTTTCTGCAGATAAAAACATCCATTATTGTAGCTATGCTTTCTTGTTTTTGCAGACTCTTGACCAAACAACGCCGCCTGTAGGCAACGAATTGTCCATAGCTGCCCTTAAATCCCCTAGTCTTCTCAGCAATGATAGTTATGAAGTGGACTTTGGTGCTTTTCAAATCGGCGAAGTCCTTGGCCAGGGTGCCTTTGGAGTGGTGCGTAAGGCTCAGTTAACCCTGCCGTTACCAAACTCTTGGTTCACGACACAGACAGTAGCTGTTAAAATGCTCAAACGTAAGTGCCCTTTGTTTATTTTTTGCTCAAATGCTCCTTTCTTTTTGAATGTACAGAAGGAGCCAACAAGATGTTGAGTGAGAACGTTAGACTCGACGTTTCGAATCTCATCTGATTCATTTTCAAGACGAACCCTTAACTAAAGAAACATGTAAACACAAATCAGGCTTGAGGAAAGCCAGGGGTCAAGCCAATAGTACATTTAAAAATCTAAAATTTAGAAAAAAAAAACATGTGTGAGCCCAGACGGAACTGGGACACAGTCATAACACAAAAAAGTCAAGACTAAACCGACATGAAAGCCATGTTGTATCTACAATTTTTACGCAACGTTTTTGTAAGTCTGTGAGGTTTCACCAGGGTCCAATGGTCTGTGGATTTTACATTCCTCACAAAGTGCTCCTAGCAGTGCTCTTAGCTTCAAACATACGCAAAGTTTTCCTAATGTGGCCGAGGCCGTAGTATTACAACTTTGCAAATAATAATTTTTAAAATTAGACATTTACCATCGCTTTCAATGTGCAAGGTTGGAAAGCGTCCAGGTGAGGTTTAAGTAGTTACACAGTGCAGATTGCTGTAAAACATACCCTAGATTCGAGATATCATTCAGGGATTACTATGCTAGGATATCACGCTGGGATTACATAACCATAGGCTAGCAAAATACATTCATTATAGGAGAGTATTTGCAACCATTTTTCAGCTCATGCCCCGTCTGAAGACCGTCAGCAACTTCTCCAAGAAATGGAAACTCTCCGCTCTCTGCCCCGCCACTGCCATGTCGTCAACTTGATAGCCTGCTGTTCCAAAGGATTGGACATCTGCATGGCCGTTGAATACTGCCCACTTGGGGACCTCCAGTCTTTTTTGCGCTGTCTACGTCAAGAGGTAGCCAACACTACTTTCACAAGTTTTTTTTGGTAAAATAATACATTTCAAAATAGGCATGTAAACATACGACTTACTGGATGAGGCATGCGTTAAAACACTTTAAAAGCTTAAATACTCCATAATTTTGCTACATAAATAATTGTTGGTGTAATGAACATCTAGTAGCAGCATGCACATTTTGATACCAAATTGTACACAAGTTGTCCGTATTGAATTTGTGTTAAAACCGGTTTATCTCAATTCAGTCTCGCCAACCTTAACTTGTGTTGACAAAAGAAGTGAAAAAAAATAAAGTGTTTTAAATGGACGTGTATCATTGATTAATGCATTTATGTTGCAGTATCTCGAGTTGCGTGACAGTTTTCGAGTGCCCCGGCAGCGGCTTGACAGTGGCATGGGGGGACACAATTTGGATGGCAACGTGCAGTACACGCAGGTTGTGTCATGTAAGTTCGTTGATTACAGTGAATTCTTCGTGGTTCCAAAGGGGTTTTTTTCATGTCAAAACCCTTGCACACAAGTTTTAGTTGTGGACTTGTATGAGGGTATACATGAAACACTGTGAAAAGTTAAACAGTACCTCTTGCTAGTAGCGCATGTGTTCAAAAGTAAACCCTCCTTAAAGTTTACAAATGGAGTTTGACAGGTGTGGTGTATCTGTGTATGACATAGTTTCTGACATGGAGGAGCAAGACAGTAAGGTCAGGTTTCTTCAACATAAGAAGAAAGCAACAGGTGTTAATGCTATATCAGAAACTAAGGGACTGGTCATTTTATGGCTGGGGGGTGGAGGGAGACCACCAAATTTTCGATGACACCCCTTCCCCCTCCCCCCCCCAAAAAAAATGCACTTTTCGTGTACCTATTGAGACTGTCTGCAGATGGTTTCGTGTAGCCAAGATTAGTGCAGTAGCCAAATTAAGTAAGTAGCTCTCCACACCGACAGTTACCATTAGTTAAAAGGAAACGTGTCTCATTTTTAACGAAAAGATACTTTGGGTTAAAAGTGTTCTCGGAAATGTTCCTTACACCGATCTCTTGTTGAGATTCTTACAATAAGTTTGAAGAATGCACTGTTGGCTTGTATGTCCACATCCGTAACATAGTTAGCACCTGAAAGATAGAAGATGCCAAGAAACCAGGTGCCAAGGGGTTTCTAGAAAGTTCTTTGTAAAAACTATACTTGAAGTATTGGTATTAATAGCTTCAAAACCTTCTAAACACACACATGATGGGGGATCTGGGGTGGCTTGCCCAAAAGCTGAGGCGTTTTTCGAAATTTTGACTGCTGAAAGTGCCATTTTTGAGGTACAAAAATGGCTTTTTCTTCCAGTTTGGTCAGTGTGTTTTTGCCCCCCCCCCCTTTTGACGGGAGCTGACAAAATTTATGAATTCCCCAATTTCCTCCGAACCCCCTAATCCCCCCGGCGATAAATAATGACCGGTCGTTAATAAAGAATTAGTTACGTTAGGAACAAGGAGTGTTCGACTGTATTCGGGTTCTGTCCCAGCCCCTATGACGGGAACATCTAGCGAAAACTTTTGTGCAACAACAATGCATCCATCTCATGCGGAAACTTGAAAAGTTGTAACACACAGATCATAGTTCATTAAGTCCGTTACGTTTTTGCTTTAAGAAGCTATGGTGATTCTAGGCCCCGGCCAAATGTTCATTTTTATAAATACTGTCTGCGAAGTGATTGATTGAGAGTCACAGGATATGGTTAAATACCAGCGTACGTGTGAATCGGAGTTCTTCCGTCTTTGTTCTTAACTTGCCGTACAGTACCTTACATTACTGGACTTCTTCCATGTAAATAAAGTACCAACCCTCATTAATTATCTTGAGATTGAGGCCGCAACCTGGATTTGTTCCTCCATAGCACTTGTTCCCAGGAAAGTAATGCAAAGGTTTGCAGTTAATGCTTTCTGAGGGTTGTTTTTTTTTTGGGGGGGGGGGGGGGGAGGAACTAAATGGTGATTTTAAAATGCTCCATCTTGAATCGTGACAGTACAAAATTGCTGAATTGCGAACGTATTGCAAGCTCTCACCGTATTTCCCTGGATTATAAGAAAGTGATAATAGGGTACATCCTTTTCAAGGCCTAGTTTTGTGTTATACACTGCTATTTTTTTTTTAACTTTATGTTTTTTAAACACTAAAATGATTCTATACCTCCACAAAGAATGGTGTAAAAGTATCCCTAATGAGCAACATTTTATTAAGGAGTTGAACCTTGTCAGGGGTCAGTTTCGATGCTATCACAGTCGACGCTGTTCACATTGCTGCTGCATGGCGTGTGTGCTGTGCTTGCATGCAGCATGTATGAGCATTTTAAAGCTTGCAGTTAAAATGTTAGACCTTTTGCATGCTGTGATTAAAAAGCTTGCCACCAAACAAACTTGACATTACAATCTTGACATTTGGGAGAGGGGGGGTTGTTTTGTTTAATTTTAGATTTTCTTTCTATTTTTCATTCAAACTGTAATTCTGACAGAACATTTTTTGATAATTGAATTTATCGTAAAATTTTGTTTGAAGTTTTTCATTGAATTTTTCTTCGGGTTTTGCACTGAATTCATTGTTTTCAAGTCTTTCACTGAACATTTCTTTTATTCAAAAATAAAAAGGAACAACTTTTAAGTTCAAAGTGAGTCTCCTTGACAACTCTGGCACACGTGTTAGGTTGGAATACGGACATTTCAACATTGCCAGCACACCGTTACCATAGGCCATTCTCCGTAGATCATTTACCATTTGCCATTCCTCTGATCTTTTCCAGTTACCAAGCACCAATAACAGTTTCTCATTAAATTTCCCCAGATAACATCGCCCATTTCCCAATAACCAAATACCATTTTCCCATTAACCGAATGCCAGTGACCATTTCCTAAATATTACCAACCTCCAATTATTTTTCCCATTTACCAACTATTATGTTTCACCAAAATTTATCAGCCAAAACGAGGCAGCAACAAGCTTTTTTCGGTTTCCCTCCCAGATCCCACGCACACATGTGTTCTAGAATGCCATCTCTCCAGATTTTACTGTTCGTGTTGTGACACTGCAGGGATCGACAATCTATGAAAACACGAAGTTACCAGCGTAGAGGTGTTTGGCTGCCGACTCGTGGTTGCTACCTTTTTAGCAGCTAAAATAGTCTAATCATATTTGAGCCAGACTATATGTTTAGATTTTCCCCACCAGTACCTTCGTAGGTGAAAGACCTCAACTTAGCTACAAACGTATTTGATTTTAGGTTTTTGATGCTGCATAATGAATTTTAGTAAATTAATTCTTTTTTTGTGTGTGTTTTGGTTCGCAGTTGCCGTAAGACCAGGAAGTGGCTCGACTATTTCCAGTTACTCACATGGCCAACAACCTAACTTCTACGTCAATGGTACAGGTAAAAAAGAAAAAAACAAACCAGTAAACTTCCGCATTTACGTACTTGAAAAAGCCACTGGTTTATTGTATGACAAAGGAGCAAAATGACAATTTAGAAAACATGGGACATGAGCAAGAACAACATAATATTAGGAACTAACTGTAATTTCGTATCCAATTTGAATGATTGAACGGTTACCGTGAAAGAGTGTGCTGTTGTATCGTTACCGTCACAGAGATTGCTCTCCCAAATGAAAATTGGGATTTTCATAAAATGGTCCAGTTGGCATGTTTGTATGCAACAATGCACTGTAATTTTAAACAAACTGCTGATAATGTTATATTTTTTTTTTAGTAACAGGTGGGGAAGGGGTACAGTTGTCGCCCTGCAGTATGTCTCCCGCTGACCTAGTATGCTTCGCTCGCCAAATCGCAATGGGAATGGTAAGTTATTAAAACAAACGGCCATAAAGAGCAGCTTTGAAAATGTCACACGGTCTACTGTGAAATTCATTTTGAATTTGAAAAATCACCTTATATCACGCTTATTTTCACAATCCCACGAAATAACAAAATTCCAGCAAATTTTCGATAGTCAGCAGTCCTGGAGGTGTAATGGCTCAGGCGACTATCATCTTCAGGCTCCACAACAACACAGTTCACTAGTTCGTAACGACCGTTCGTTTGCTTCGAATATTGGGCGCGCCTCAGGTGTTTGTTGGGTACGTTGCGAATCTGGATTGTGTTTGCCATTATTCGTAGAGTTTGTTGCCCACTTCTCACGCAGCAGGCGATTGAGTTCTCTCCGCATCAGAAACTGAATTCCAGGGTTTGAGGGTCCCTGGATATTCATCAGCACAGCCTTCTCTCGGTTGTGGTGGTGAGTAGCCAGGGATTCAAGACTTCTCAGATGTATATCACTTCTTGAATTCGAGACTAGGAGCGTTCTTGTTCCTTCCCAATCTATATTGTGCCGAGTTTCCATGTGGTGAACTGCAATGCTGTTCGTTCCAACATTGTTCCTAGCATCGGCCATGTGCTGTTTGACACGGGTCCTAATTCCTTTCCTTGTCTCACCTACGTAGACAGCACTACAATCACCACATGGAATTCGGTACACACCTTCATTAGTATTTCCGACTTTTTTCTAGGATCTTATCTTCCGCTTCTTGCACTTTATTCTGTTTTACACCTCAAGGACTGCTGACTATCGAAAATTTGCTGGAATTTTGTTATTTCGTGGGATTGTGAAAATAAGCGTGATATAAGGTGATTTTTCGACTTCAAAGAGCAGCTTCTCCATTTTATCCGAGTAGGTTACCTCCTAGGGTAAATTTTCATGAAATGCCAAGGATCTACTAATTATGTACGATTTATAACCAAAATCATACAGGTGCTAATGCCACTGCTACCAACATGCATTTTCTGTGCACCTAAAGCTCATTACGGTGCACCCAAGCCTTTCAGCTACCCGAATTATGACCATAATTTATTAATTTTTGATACAGTAACCTGTTGTAGAGCGCGCTTTCTTTTCTATGGGTTAGCTATGTAACAATTTACCACTGGTGCCTATCGTAGCTCCTAACTTGGAAATTGCCACAATTTCAAGGGCATTCCTAAATTAAGCGTAGGTGGATAGACGCCTTTAACAGACGTTTTAATATCTCACGCAAGGCTCAGGTTTTTTTTTGTTTACATTTTGCAACACTCGACCGATCTGCTACACTATGTCTTGCCTAGCTAAGAAAAAATTGGCATCATAATTCCCAAGAGTTAAAATGGGGGTTCGTAATAGCATGTCAACTTACAATTCAAAGCTTTATCCAGGATTTTCCACGACTTGTCAATGGAACGACAAATGAGTAGTTGATTGACAACGAGAAAAATAAAACAGAAATTAGCTAAATATGAAGTCTTGCCAATAAACTGTAAGCAGTACGCTACTAATTCCAAATTTTGGTTCTATCAATGACACTTGTGAAACTCAGAAATGCTGATGCTATAATCACTGAAATTTGGATTTGGTGTAGAAAATTGATTTTTAGTTTGTGTGCTCGATGTGTTTTGTATTTCAAAGTAAGTGTCATGTCAAAATACACAATGGAAAACAGAAACACGATTTTGTGTCATGGGAATTGCAGGAGTATTCCAGGACTTAGGCATTTTTTAAGTTGGTTTGTTCAATCTGGTTTCATTTTTATTTTCCGGGATTATTTTTAAAATTTTAAAGGACCCGTATAAACACTGTAAAATGTCAAAACAAGCAAATGTTAAAAGATTAATTCTCCCCCTTTGTTTTTATTCAAATAGGAACACCTTGCCAAACATAAATTCGTCCATCGGGATTTGGCAGCCCGCAATGTTTTGGTTTGCGACCAAAAACTGGTCAAGATCTCAGATTTTGGCCTGAGCCGAGACGTCTATGAATGCGGTGTTTACGAAAAAATGACTGGAGGGAAGCTCCCCATAAAATGGATGGCACTCGAATCCATTGTGGACCAGATCTACACAACCAAAAGTGATGTGTAAGTAGGAAAAAGTTTGGCTTTCCATTGTAAAAAGATGAAACCTCGTGACAGGTAAATTCCCGCCAGGCGAAGTCAAAACGTGAGTTAATTTTTGACCAGTAAATTGCTATTCTTGGTTACATAGAAACGAAATACAAATGCAATGGCGACAACAGCAGAGTGAGAAAATGCAAATTCCTGCAAGACAAATTTATCATTTTGTTTATGTCCTCATTGCATTTTGATTTCGTTTCTAGGTGACCAAGACCAGCAATTTACTGGTCGAAAATTAAATTACGTTTTAACTTGTCCTAGATCATTTTCAGGTCAGGGGTGGTTTATTTCAGGTGTTTAGTTGATATTAAAGGGAACAGAAGTCTAAATTGCAAAAGGAAAAGTTTTACGTAATTTGCGTACACTCCTTTTCTGATTTTCTTAAGACCTGCCGATCAGAGTAAAGTATGGGCGGGTGCGGACAGACCACAAAACGTGCGATAATCGTTGAAGAAATCACGCGCATCTGAATCGACGACACCATTCGCACAGCGAGATTTGGCTCAGAGAGGCCTACCAACAAGGGCAGAAACGCACCACTGCGCGTGAAAACACCAGTTAGATCCCATGCTTTTTATCTGATCTGCCATTGATTGTGATTTTTACGCCACATACGGCAAAGATTGTTTACAATTACGGCGCGTTATGCGTTCCGTCCGCACCCGCCCTAAGAGACTAACAACATTAGCATTTAAAGGATCTATTCAGAACATCCTGAACCCTCGTTTCCTGGTCGAATACCTGGATTCTGCCCCGTGCCACAATTAGTGATTTTCTGAAACGTGGTGCACGTGCGTAACATGATTGAAAGTGCCGCCTTTTGATTCTGACGCCTTCGATGGGATGTGATGACTTTTTAAAGGTTTTTTTTATTGTCAGTGATTCTGATGAAGGTAATAGATTTTCACCGTTTCTCCTGTCGTGGTGTACGTGTATTTTTCCTGAAGATAAAGTGGAAAATGTGAGGCCTTCAACAAATTATTACTTTAGGCATCATAATTGCAGTTTTGTTAAGTTTTTTTATTTGTAGAAATTGTGGCACCCTTTCACCTGAATTTCGGACCCACCCTAGTGTTTCAAATCAGAAAGAAAATTTTTTTTTTTTTTATGTCAGGAAAAGTGTCGGAAAATTTCCGGAAAAATAGGGAAAAATTCGAGACTTAATGCTAATTACTTTTACGTAGCCATATTACCTTTGGCATCAAGGCTAGTAAGAAGCTAATGCACAGTAGAGTATCACATAAAAGACAGATCAACTTACACTAACAGCTGTAATAACACTAATATCCCGAGGTATTGTTTTTAATAATGTTCGATTTTGAGACGGTGCATTAGACAAACTCTCTGTATTTTAATATTCACTCTCCAACTCTCTTTAAGTACATCTGTTTTCATTGGTATGTATCCTTTGCAGTGAAATTCTTTTGAAGATACTTTGAATGTATCTGTTTCAGCTCAAGTTGTATTTTTTCATTTTTTTTTTGGAAATTATAGTCAGGCGAAAATTTTTACAATTTTTCCACTCACAACACCTCCCCTGTCTCCTGGGCCCAGGTGCCTTGCACCCTTTGCAGCCCCCTCCAACTGTGGCACTGGTTTTCCCTTTCCTGTACAGGACTTCCATCTGTTTCTAAACCGTCCGGTAAGGTTTAAAAATAAAATAACCCAATTCATCTACACAATCACTAGTTTGCTTCAAATGGCTGGAAATTAGTTTAAGTTAAAAACAACTTTGGAAGGAAGCAAGGAATTGTTTTTCTTCCCCTCTCCTTTTCAGCTCTGTAGTATTTTGCTTGTATGCTTTGTTTACTGGTTGTCTTTTAATTTTTTGTAGATGGTCATTTGGCATAGTTCTCTGGGAGATAGCCACTTTAGGAGGAACGCCTTACCCAGGTTTGGAAAACCTAGAATTGCTCAAGCGACTGAAGAATGGATACCGAATGCCTAAACCGGACAACTGCAGTGAGGACATGTAAGTTGAGCTACATAATAAAAATAATAAGTTCGTTGCAAACGCAACCGGAATGGCAAGGACCTGGTGGTCTCTGACTCCCATCCGAAGTTAAAACAATAATTAAAATTACAGAAGTTTAGGAATTTAAGAGTTTAAAACGAAGGCAATGACCTGGCTACAGAGGAAGGGTAGATGGTATTGGGTTAGGGTCACGAATGTCTTACCACCAAGGTTAGACCTACCAGGGACACAATTGTCCCCGATGGCATCGCCAAACGTGAGGGACAAGTGAAGGGAAAAGCTGTTTCATTGTCAATGTTTCTTAAAAATAAAAATAAAATGTATCGCAGTTTAAAGCTTGGCCTAAACCAATTGTCAACCGTAAACAAGATAAAAAAAATATAATAAAAAAAAGTTTGAAAACCAAGTTGATGGTGAAATGGAAACAGACATGCAAAGGATGCTACTTACACCAGTCCCCGAATTAAAAAAAAAAAAATAATAATTTAATTTAAAACAATAAAATGGCCGGTGGAAGCTAAAGAGTACAGTGTTCAGGCCTCTTTTGGAAGGAAGTCAAGTCAGAAAGACTCGAAGTTACGCTTGAAGGCTGCAACAGATGGTGAAGAGATAGTTTGCTCAGTCAGGGAATTCTTGACGAACATTGTAACATAGTGTAAGCTTTTTACAATTTCAGTAGGGGAAGGGGGCCACACCTTTGTAGTTATTCCCAGGCCCCTAACTTTGATGTGGGGGACCTGAGCGTATTGTTAATGCATCATTGCTCGGTGGAACGGACACTTTCTTGATTCCGCGTTCCCCCTTCAATGAACAAGGGAAATGAGAAATTGCTCTGTCACTCAACTCAACAACGAAATTATTGTAACAATACGATGCATGGAACGTTATATCAAAGCACGTTCTTAAAACATTTTTGCTCGATTGTTGTTTGAGCTTTCGGAAAACAAGGCAATGAAAGCTTCTCCCCTTATCCTACAACAGTATTTCCGTTAAACGAATGAAGGGTAACAAGACAGTAATAGCATGGATTTTTGCAACAATGGGCCGGTGTATGCAATTTAATGCAATCTTTTGGTAGAACGACATCCTCGGAGGTATGGAATATCCTCGGGGCTTCGCCCCCTTGAAGGATTCCAAACCTCCTTGGACGTCGCTCTACCAAAAGTGTGCATTAAATCGCTTACACCGGCCCATTGTTGCAAAATCCCTGCTGTGAGCTTTACTTGTACTTCTAGCACAAATCACTAGTCCTTAGAAGTGCTAGGTGTGTACTTGCACAATGCTATTTGCTGAGCAAAACAGCAACAGTATTTTATTCTTGTTTTATGCTATCTTTTCTCAGCTACATATTGATGAAGGATTGTTGGAACACAAGCCCAACAGCCAGACCAGGATTCAACGTCCTACGGCCTCGTCTAGAGACTATTCTGGAAAGCACTGCTCAGTACATGACCTTCGATCTAGATAGTGACGCTGACTACTACTACACAGAAGGATCAGAGTAAGATCGATTGACAACATTAACCACCAACTGTGCCCCTAGAAATTCTTGAAAATATCCCTGAACTTAAATTGCATAATACAGTTTCCTGAAAATCTTTTGAAATCTACATATTTTCAACATATCGTTATTAAAATTCATATTTTCAGACTGGAAGACAGGGATAACAATGGTAACAGTGACAGCGCATTTGTTGACAGAAATGACTGTTCACTGGTCAATTCCGCAGCAACTGTTCCACCGGGAAGCTGCCAAATGGAGTCGACAAAGGAACGGTTATTGTCTGAAGAGACAATGTATTCGGACAGTGGTTATCGTGACACGTGATTAGCTCACAGACGACATATTGTTTACTGCCAGAAGGAATATGCTTCATAACAGTTACTGTGATACTTGACAAAGTTGATGAACTATGATGATATCCGTCATTGAAGTGAACATCACAGCTCAAACCTAGCGGACAATTCCTGCATGAACTATATGTGATATGGATGAAAATGACGATGATACATTGTCGAACTGCATCACTCCCAGCTCAAATCTATTAGATATCCTCTGTGTCTTCATTCCTTTCTAATTTTTAAATGTCACATCACACATTATCTGTGCAGCTATGAAGTTTCCATTCATTGATTTTTATCAATCATGACAAATACAGGGTGTTTTGTGCATGGCATGCCTTGCGCAGGATCGAATCACTAAGACATTTCGCATAGCTGTATAAAGTATTCTATGTGTTGATTGGGGTTGATTACAACGAGTTTTCAATTCCATTCATAAAACTCACTCATGTCTTCATTATTCTAAGTGTTTCATCTGAAATGTGTCTTCATATTGAGGTTAACACTCATCATCATATAAACTTACTTTTTCACGTAAAATATCGTTAGGAACAAATACAGTGTATTTTTAGTAGCAACCCAAGATATGAAGCGGGAGTGCTACAAAGTGTTTTAGGTGGTAGTTGATATGTATGACAATTAGCTATTTTATTATTCATGTTAACTTATTCATGTGATCTCATTTTCACAGATTTAACGTATCTCTTGTAGTCCTTATAGTCCTTCACATGTAGTCCTTATACGAAGAATAAGAATCATTGTCGGATTTCTGTGCTGTGACAAAACAAATACAGGGTATCATAAAGGTTTATCGGAAACAAGCCAATGTCCAAAACATATGTAGCTTGCTGACTTTCCAAGGGGGTTACTACGGGTATTGCATAAGTAAAGAGCAGATTTGCAAAATAAATGTAAATTTTGTCTCGGTAGCCTAATTATGACAGCAAATTTTCAGTCCGTGTTCTGGGAACCGTCTTCAAGCCAAAAACTTGTCTGCATTATTTACACATTGTACTCTTACAGAGATCAGTATTATGCTTTGTCTTTTATATTCAAATTTTGGGGTTATCGGTAGTGGCCTTTAGGTTTGAGTTTTGTAGTATTATGGCCCTTATTGTAACTGGACCAGCCTGCAAGTGTTTTGGGGCTATGATGGGTTTTCGTCAGAGGTAGTGGGGAAAGAGTTCTTTTGTTTGATTTAAAGTCCTTTGGGAAGATGGTAGCGGGTGCTGCACTCCTACGCCAACAGTTTCGAGGCCTAGCTTAGTGTAGTCTTTTTTAAAAAGGGATTTCAGTGTTGCTGAACAGTAGTTGGAATTATCGTACCAGTTTTCCAGTTAAATGAGTTGAACCCGAATGTATTTCGCCCTTAATGAAATCTTAACGTAAAAATCCAATCTTTAAAAGTAGATTCCAAAGGGTGCAGAAACAGTGATAATTCCAAGGGACTTTAAACATTTCCTTGTCCATGCAACCTGAAAAACATGAGAAATGTGACAAAAAAATGCAAAAAAATAATTTAGGTGGAATAACAAAAAACAGGCTTCACCTCATGAGGGAAGCTAAAAAAAAAGTAATCAACGAACACAACATCCATATGGTTAGGACCTTGGTCTCTGAGCTGAGAATGTGTTAGACCGATTTGCGTTACCGACTTAAAGGTATATTCCTCCCAACGCCATTTTTCTTGAGCCTTCACATCAAGTATGGCTTCACATTTCCATTTACTTACCATTAGCCAATACTTTGCTAAAAATCCGTTTTACAACATGGCGTCTAGGAGATTTTCTGTTGAATATCGGGAACTAAATTTAATAGTATCCTGCAATTATATGATCCTTTGCGCGTTTACAATAACCATGACGTTTAATCTGTGCGTGTGCATGTGCTAATTATTTAATCCTTTGCTAATAATTACCATGAGATCAAAAATGTAAAAGATTATTGTGGTAAAAATTAAAATTATTTATGCTAATATACCACTGAAGGAAAATTGTAAGATACTAGCCTAAACAATTGTAATGTGTAACACGAAAATCTTAACAGTTTACAGTGACACCGTTTTTGCGTTCATGCTATTTCGTCTACTGTCTTAGTTGGCCTTGTATTACTTTGCCTAGTTTCGCGAAACGGTGCGATAGTAACATGTGTGGGTGGCGATCTCCGCGTGGCTGTTATAAGGCAGGCGGAATGTACCTTTAAGTCCTACAACCCTTCTAAACTATGTCCTGGCACTAAACCATGGAGATCCAGAACTTGTGGGAAATTGTCCATGAATTGCCTACAACCATTAATTATTTATAAACGGGACGGAAAGCCAATGGGCTCGAGATTGGTTAAATAAATATGGATGCAAACCTATTTACGTTGCCTTTTGGACTTATATGTCAGACTGCCTGAGCGGGAAATCGAACCCAGGACCTTTGAAATCAAATGCCAAGGTCCTACCGCTGAGCCAGACTGCCACCCTGTATAAAACGAAACGTCCATAAGCAGCATTCAGTCAGGGCCGTGTCAGTCTGGCTCAGCGGTAGGACCTTGGCAGTTGATTTCAAAGGTCCTGGGTTCGATTCCCCGCTGAGGCAGTCTGACATATAAGTCCAAAAGGCAACGTAAATAGGTTTGCATCCGTATTTATTTAACCATTAATTAAAAGATGAAACGTGTAAGGTGTCTTTTAGACCACAAAATACTAATACAATTAAAAGTACCTACCATAGGATGAAAAATTAAAACTAAAGTTTAAAACTAAAAGAGCCCAAAGAAAAATCTTTACCCACAAAATACACAAAATAAAAATTGTTAAAGTTAAAAAAAAAAAAAAGAGAATTAAAAAATAACCCATCACAGACTGGACACTTCAATCGAAATTTCTACGCAACAATTTTTCAAACCAAACATTCCTCAAGCGGCTTTGAAAATCAGACAAGGATTGTGCTTCAACAACTGCCGATAAGGCGTTCCAACAATTTACTAGTTTATTGCCGAAGAAGAATTCCCTTAGATTTTTATTTATACCTGTACAAAAAGCTGTATACAATGCTGTAATGCAATGGATTTTTATTTGCTTTCATATTTAAAAGTTAAAAAAAGAGCCCATTGTAATAAACAAGGTAGTAGCAACTTTTCTTTAAAAAAAAGTTAAGACCCACCATAATCCTGCAAACAAACATCAAGGATTCAACATTTCGCACTCGGGTGGGGAGCAGCTTTCTGAATTTAAATTTGAGGAAGAAACACAAAATTTGTGCTGTTTCACGTTGTAAGTACTTAAAAAAAACCTTTCACGATACTGTATATAAAATCCTGTGTATTACAGTACGTGTACGACAATGTTATACCAATGTGGTGGTTATGAAGATGTATGTATACCCTGCCAGAACACAACATTATTTTTTATTGTCTGTATAGATGGAATTGTAGATTTGTGTGAAAGATTATACAAAAATATTTTGTTGTACAGTATTAAACATTTTTCTAAAGTCATTGTGATTAGATAGCAGAACGAATTGGTAGAACTGAATGAATCTCTTGATGGTTAGTTTGGTCAGTTTCATACCGAAAGTGAATATTTTTATTGTGTGCGCGGCGTATCTTGAGTCCTGAAAGTATTTTACGAGCAGCTACGTCTTCCTGGATGGGGTGGCTTTAATCGATGGCCGCCATTGTTTTTGTAACCATCTTGGATATCAACAAGGCACTCTGCTGCCAAAAAAGTACAATCGATTATCTGTGTTCGTTCTGCGGCGAACTCAAGATAGGCTGCGCGTACTTTAGCTGTTAGTTGCAACAGATCCAGCGTGAAGAATTGTAGAATTCACTGTGAAATAGGAATCGGTGAAGTGCATCATGGTGGAAATATTTATGGTTTTTAAAATGCAGGTCTTTCAGAGAAGAATGATAAAAATAAAATACTGCCTTTTCGGGATTTTGCGTGATTTTTCCTTTAATTACATTAAGAGGATCCCAGAGATAAAGGTGTTATGGGTATCTAGAGTGCACCTCAAGGGTGCTGCAAACTCAACCACAAACCAACACCACGAACAAAGTTCACCATAACCCTCCAGAACCACCACCACAACAACCGGGCCTATACTAAGACCGTACTAATGCTATACAACTCCAAGTGTTTGTCGCTACGCTCAATTAGTTGTAAAGCATTAGTAACACGTCGAAAGCCAAAAAGCAGTTACAATGAGGTACTTAAGAAATTGTGCTACGTACCTTAACAACACTTAAGTGAAAATAATAGCTAAATCAGAGGGTGTCCTAAGAGTCAGGGGTTACCCCAATAACTTTTGTCACAATCGTCGTAGGTGAATGAAACCTTGAACTCGGAAACTACTCATCACGCTCACTTCCTAAAACAGGATACTGTCTGTATCTTGCAAACTTTCGACTGTATAACAACAAAATGAGTCCTCTGGTTATGTCCCCGTCGTTTTCGTCTGCTTGCACGAAAAGAACATCCGCGGACCCTGATATTTACAAGGCAAGCTCACGCAGGCGGCGTGGCCCCCTATATTTACAATGCTGGGTCCAATATTTACAATGTCGAGTTCACCTGCACAAATTCCATGTGTCTTGCAATTAACCCTAACAGTTTATTTTGTGAATGAAACCATGTAGTTGGTACGTTCTCGAAGGAATCAACCCATTCATGAGGTAGGGCAAGTGGTACCCCCCCCCCCATAGGGGCACCCCTTGTGGACCTAACTTTGAAATATCAAATGGAAATGTGTACATGACGTTATTGGGGTGACCCCTGAATTTTTGGACTCCGGGTATATTGCACTAGGAGAAAGGGGGGGGGGGGGGAAAAACAAACTGTGTGTGTTGGGGGGGGGGGGGGAATAGAAACTAAGACACTTATTTATTATTTTTTTATGCTGCCAGAAGATTGCTTTGTAAACGGTGTAGCCTACATCCGTTTTGCCAAATTTTAGTTAGTTTCTTAATTTCCAGAGAATTTTTTTTCAAATTACACGCCTCGCTCGCACACCCACACATACCTGAATATATAACATCAAAAACCGCAACTAATCACAAATTCCTTTTAATTTGGAATGCATCATCAGCTTCTCCAATGTTAAAGACTTCTTCGCTCTGCGCACGAGTCAGTTCATGAGTTCAAATTTGCTGATGATCTTAAGGCGGGCGCAAATATTGTCTCTGTGGAAAATCAAGCAACACTATCTGCTCACATAGATGATGTGCAACTTTGGGCAACCAAATGGCAACTTCCATTATCCCTACCAAAGTGCTGTAGTTTCCGCATTGGTAACCCCGAAGGTATTAAACCTTATTCAATTGAGGGTGTCAGTCTTCCGTTGGTTGGTGTGATTAAGGACCTGGGGATTTGGCTAACATCAGATATGAAATCTACACCTACATTGCAAAAATATTTCCTCTCTTGCTTTCCGTCGCCTAGCAATAGTAAGAAGGTGTTTTTGTCAGGCAAATGTCTGTACGCAAATTAGGGCGTTTAAAATTTTCGTGCGTCCATTATTGGAGTACGGGAGCCCTGTCTGGTCTCCCCATCTATTGGGGGATATTGATCAGGTGGAGTCCGTTCAGCGCTGTTTTACGCGTGGACTACCGGGCTTTCGTAATCTGACACAGGGTGAGACACTCAGTAAGGCTGGACTGGACTCGCTGGAGCTGCGTAGGATACGGGCTGACTTAGTTCGTACGTTCAAGATTCTACACGGGCTTCTATCGGTTGTCTTGCCTTTGTTTGATCAACACCCACTTACTGCTACGCGTGGCCATGCAATGAAATTACGTATGCAGCCTTATAAACTGGATTGCTGTAAACACTTTTTTGCTTGTCGGGTAGTGCCAGGGTGGAACTCCCTTCCTGAGGGGCTTGTCTCTGCCTGTTCAGTTGCTGTCTTCAAAAAGCAACTCAACAATGAACCGTTACAAAATTTTCTAAAGCGCCACTTATCCTAATATCCTAGTTTTAACATGGGACCAGTGTTAGTGGCAAAAAATTGCCCTTCTGTGCTCCCAACCTCTTTTTTCTGTGGTTAATCATCCATATTATTATTATTATTATAATTAAATTTTTTTTTTATATTTTGATATGACGAAACAGATTCGGCGAAATGGAAAAAAATACTTCGTAAATAGTGTCACGGATCAAAACGATGATTTATTAAAGAAAAAAAATTGAAAAACGTTTTTGCTTTTAGAATGTTATTTTCTATCGTAAAAGGTAACCACTTTGGACTAAACGTAACCGGTAAAACAACAAAACCAAATAAATTAGCAAATCAATTTGCCAAATTATGAAATATTGTCCTAAATACGTTTTCTTGCGAAAAATAAAATACAGCTGAAACGTTCTTGAAACTGACTAAATTGGGCTTTTATATTTCTTTCAGGATGTGTAAATCGTAGGCTGTGTCCTTCATGAACGCAGTATAAACATCGTATTTAGTTTTCACTGACATTCTGTCTTAAGGCCACTCAAAATTAATTAAGTGGTTCTCAAAAGCGCATGCATGGTTTTTTTACTTAGCGCATGAAACGTTTTTTTATGACACTGTCAAAAAAAAAAGTACAAATTAGGCATCAGCAATCTCGCCAAACATTATTTGGAGCCGTTAACCACATGAGGTCTTTGCTTCATTCACATGATCGCCTCGACACGAATCTACGGATCGTTCATAGGCATGTCACAACTACAAACTTGGATCTACAGATTGACTTTTATCAAATGTGCAACTTTTGCACGCTGATCGTGGAATTAAAACAAAGATATTGTACTCCCCAACAAAATGTAAGCTACTGATTTGGTTTTGTTTGGTAAAAAAAAAAAGCCATCACCCGCATCTGAAAAATCACGAATAAAACGTAAAAAAAAAACATCGCCCGCTCGCATCAATTTTTTTTAGTACCACTCCTGAGAAGCACTTAATTAATTTTTGGCGGCCTAATATTGTAATTGTAAATTTAGGCCACGCAAAGTTAATTGTTCGGTTTACAGGCGCGTGCGGGTGCCTTAAATTATCGCGGGTCAAAATATTTTTTATTCGAATCTTGGTCAATCCACTAAATATCACATTTCCGCCAAATTTTGACCGTTCTTGACATATCAATATACCATTTTAACCGGCTCGAAACGAGCTTTTCGATGGTGCTAATTTCAAACCTCGAGCTCAAACCACTAAAAAGTTATGTGCCAAAAACTTAGAAAAAACACTGAATACTAGATGACAAATAACGTATTGGCAATGTATTATATTTTCTTAGGCTTTCTACGTATGTTTTCAGCTTTCAGCTTCACTTGTTGAACAAACGTGGTCAGTTAAATAAAATAAAATGCCTGGTTGCCTGGTGCTTCAATTTGCAACCTCGCCCGTAAACCAAACAATTTTTTTTTCGTGGCCTTAACTGTGTCACATGCGCGATACTTTTGTAATGGTACAATTTAATTTTGTCCAATTTTGCTTTGCATTTCTGCAGTTAATCAATTATTGCAGTTGCTTAGATATCAGTAGTGGAGCAACAATTTTCTGTACACTCTGCCTGCGTTATATGGCGCGTGTTTCTTGAAGCAGGACTTTCTAAGATATCTTTTGTTTTGCGTGCAAATTTGAAAGTAGAGTTGCCGCTGCCTCGGGTTATTTACGTTTCATGCAACTCGTGTTCTAAATTCTAGTCATTCTATGAAATAGGTTCCGAACAAATGTGGTTTCTTTCTTTTGAAATAAATGTACGCAAATCGCTTTAAATTACATAAAGGAAAGAGGAAAACGGACCAAACAGCGGAAATCATACACTAGAAATAACGAAGTACAGCAAGTAAACCACCTTAACGCACTTACGTTTCGTCGCGGTGGCATGACCCGGATTCAAACTGGCAACCCAATTCGTCCCCAGATCATTGACATAGCGCCTTTATCACTATGGCTACTCCTCCACTGGCATAAAGATGACTCATTGAACCCATTACAAAGTCACAATAGTCACTAGGGCTCCATTCGACCGAGAAAGCTTGTGGCCATAGGCAATGGATAAGGAATGCAAATAAGTGCAAAGGTTCAGCGAAGGCATTTACACAGACCGCTTTAAATTATATAAAGGAAATAGGAAAACAAGCCAAACAGCGAAAAGCATACACTTTTTTTCATAGAAATAACGAAGTACAGTAAGTGGATTAGTGGCAATAGTGATAAAGGCGCTATGTCAGTGATCTGGTGACGAATTGGATTGAATCTGGGTCATACCACTCCGACGAAACGTGTAAGTGCATAAAAGTGTCTTACTGTGCATCGTTATTTCTAGTGTATGTATTTCTCTGTCTTTTTTTTTTTTTAAACCACCTACAGTTCATCTGCGTCTGTACATTTTTTCTTGAGTTGCATAACTGACAATGGAAAGTTGATGTGGAGAATTAATTTAGTTTGTTAAAAAAATTATTAAGGGAAACAACAAAAACAAAACAAACAAAAAATGCTGTAATTGATAGATACGTTCGTTTTTATTTATATTTATGGCCTAATACGAAACGCTTAGCTTAATAATCATACTTTGACGAAATTATAGTTGCAGCTGGACAGAAAAGGACGTTAGTAGGTCACTAACTCCAGGAGTGCAAAGTTGAAAAGAAGTGCAAAGAGTGCCCATAAGGCACCCTGGCCAAGTCCTGCCTGTATGGGAAGACGACGGTAGTGTAAACGACTGATAATATTCCTTCAGCAGCTAAGAGATCTATTCTGGCCTGTTCTGGACGTTATCTCGGCTCCCTGCGATGTTTAGAAGTTTATCGGTTCGAATCTCCAGCTCTTCCCCCCCCCCTTTCCTGGAATTCTTTCTTCTTCTAAGGTTTAGAATTGATATACGCCAGCAACTTACGTCACATAATGTAAGATTTAAAAAAAAATTCTTTAAACGACAGAATTGTCCGTTTCTAAACTAAACACGTACGTTATTTTACGTGTTTGCGTTTTGGCTTAACTTCAAAATGATGTAGACACAACAACTTAAATGTAATCGTAGTACGCAAGGAATGCGGGGGGGGGGGGGGGGGAAAACCTGTTCGCGCCAAATATATTACGGGGGAAAAAAATATAAAAAATTAAATGATATGCGGCGCAGCATCATGAAGTTTTTGAATACCCAAGGTCGACAAGAAGAAAGTTGGCAAAGAGGGCAGTGAACTGAATTATGTCGTCATAAGAAGGGGCCCATACATTGCAACACTCACCACCACCCGACCTTACATGGACGACCATTGCGTGGAGGAGAATATTTTGGCATAAATAAATAAATAATTATATAGGTCCATCCGTTTCTACTGTGTGCGTGGCGTATCTTGAGTCCTGCAAGTATCTTACGCTCGGCTACGTCTTCCTGGAGGGGGTGGCTTCAATCGACAGCCGCCATTGTTTTTTTTAACCAACTTGGATATCAACAAGGCACTCCTGCTACCAAAAACGTAGAATCGATTATCTGTGTTCGTTCTGCGGAGAACTCAAGATAGGCCGCGGACACTATGAGACCTGTGAAAGTAAATAGAAATTATCGTTATCGTCTGTACATCCTCGAGAAAAACAAAAGACATAACAGAATCACCAGCCCTTTTAATTTGCACCTTTATTAAATTCGATAGGTGTTGTTAAACTACGATACAAGCATGGCCAGTAGACCTGCAACAACAAAGGAAGGGGGGGGGGGGTTAACAAAATGGCCGCCTCGAGTAGCCCATTTCATTTCTTCGAGGTCTGTTCGGGAATTGGCCAAGCTAATCGCATCAGTGAATTTTTGTACAGAGAGTTCCTCCATCTACTGTCAAATAGCGGCAAATGACAGAAAGGCTAACTGAATCCCAGTAATCACCCGGAAAATAGCTTGTACAATTAAATTAATGCCGTGTAGCCTTTTGCCACAAAGCTATTAAATTTCTTCGACGGCACATAGCTTGTCAGTAAATAGCGACATGTTCGTTTATCAAAGTGTTTCGAGGAAGAGTGGCAGCATTCTTTTGTACTGAAGGTGTTGCCATCGGTTGACAGAAAGCGGCAGCAAGACAAATCAATCGCATCAGTGGCGCTTTTGGCATCCATATTCCCAACCTGTGTTGTGTATGCTATTTTTTATCGAAGATCCGGCCGTTACTGTAGTAGAATTCAGCCCTGATACAAGATTTAGTCCCCTTTTTTAACGCCAGGCTGGATAAGAATCAAGATTTTTTTTTTATATTTAAATTCTGACGGAATAAAAAAAAACATTATATTTGTTTAAACTATATTTTTTATTCAAATCTGATTTTTTTAATGTAAATAAACTATTTAAATACAATTTTCAGTTATCAAATAAAAACGTACAGCAGTAAGGTTTCACGTGGACTAAGCATACCGCAATTAATGTGGTAGCCTCTCTGAAACTTACAAGAAAGTTTCTTCGTGCTCCATTCTTGTTTTACTTCGGCTTAGTTAAACCTTATACCTTAAATATAAACTGAGTCCATTTTTTTCCGTCTAGTAGTGTTATTGAGACAGCCAACAAGTCCTTGGAATTCATTTTGACAAAATTTGCATTTTTTTCATATTCTGGTCTTTCTGAATCTGGATCTAGTTCTCCTTTCAGAAACCCAAATAGGGCATTTCTTACGTCATACCACGTGTTTAATTCAAACGGAGCAAGCAATCGGTTTCCGGGGCAAAACAAAACGGGTCTCGAGTACTGACACAAGACCCAGTACACCGCACGAAAACACTGAACCGACTGGCTCATTGGGCAATATAGGGCGTATTTACGCGACGACCCGCATTTGCGTCCTCGCAGCTAGAAAATCGTGATGGCGTAGATTTCATTGCCATGGTAACAACGCTGCGTGGATTGGCTACAACCGACATCGTTTGAGTAAATGCTTGGAGTCTTATAACCCGTGACAATACGGTAAAGAATTCCTCCTGACCAAACAATTACCAGTCGCTTCTGAACTCGCATTATTGATTGTTTTCGTTGCGAGCTGGCAGAGCTACAACTGCCGCCATGTTGGAATTTCAGATAATTTCTAGCTTTTAGCTGCGAGAATGCAAACGTGAGTCGTGGAGTAAATGCGCCCGTAGGGAAAAGAGCCTAAATACGCATGTTTAATTTCTTTCTTTAATTAAAGGTACATGCATCCATGTTGGGTTTCCTGTATGACTCAGTTTTGTGACATTAGTTCGAATTTGTATAAACGTTGCAACTCATTCATTTTCTTGTTTTTTTTTTTCTTTTGTGAGAGACAATTTTGTGACATTAACTGCAACCTGTTTAAATGTTGCAAACGCTGTTCTCAACGGGTCGCACGACATACCGGAAGGATTGATGTCCCTTTAATTAAAATACTGGCAGTACAGGGCCTTCAAATGTCCGTAATTTTTTTTTAACCATAACAGGAAGATATCATGTAAGCCTTATGTAAGCCTCAGCATGAACTTCCATGTTAAACGTCAAACTTTGAACTCCTATAGTCTCGCCCAGAATTGACATAGACCAACGAAATTCGGTATTTGGGGTCGTGTCGTAACTCTTTCACTGCCTTACAAATTTTAATGACAACAATCAAACCGTTCGGCGTCCATAGCATGGCCATTTCTTGTTGTTATTGTTGTTGTTGTTGTTGTTGTTGTTGTTGTTGTTGGGACTCTTTGCTCTGACCTGGAGACCAAACCACTGAACCGATTTTCAAGTTCTATAGCTTAAAACGTAGGTCTGGACAAGGCCTAGGGCCTTTTGCAGGCTATTTTAACGTAACTACAATATTCTTGACATGGAAAGCCAAATGAGCTAAAACTTTTGCTCTCACCTAGAGATCGAACCAATGAACTGATTTTCAATTTGTGTAGCTTAAAATGTAGGTATTAACACCAACCAGGGCCTTTAGAACCCGATTTTGATGTGACTGCAGTATACTCGTCGGCAGAGCAATTATTATTGCAGAGCACTGGGCAGAAATCATTAATGTTGCTGTTGGGACTCTTTGTCCTCACCTGGAGATCGAACCACAGAACCGATTTTCAAGTTCTATAGCTTAAAACGTAGGTATGGACAAGGCCTAGGGCCTTTCGCATGCTATTTTAATGTAACAACATTAACACGGTTCATTTCTTGACACGGAAAGCCAAATGGGTTAGAACTTTTGCTCTCACCTAGAGATCGAACCAATGAACCAATTTTCAATTTGTACAGCTCAAAATGTAGGTATTAACACCGATCAGGGCCTTTTGAAAACGATTTTGATGTTACTGCAGTATTCGCATCGGCAGAGCAATTATTATTGTAGAGCACTGGGCAGAAATCATTAAGTGGAGTAACAAATTTTTGCAGAAATTTTGCAGAAAACATAAATTTAGCACACAAGTCTTTCTTAACAGTAAAAATAGAACCAGCCATGTACCCCAATGAAATACCCAAAGTGCCATCAGTGCCCCCCTTCCGCACCAGAACCTCCTCATGATGTCTCCCAGGGGTTTGGGCAACAAATTCTTATAGATCAAGCTAAAAACATGAAATTGGGTGCAAAAGTCACTCTTAGCAGTGTAAAACGAATCAGCCATGAAAAAGACTCTCTTATAACAGTTATTTTAAGGTGATTACAGTGTTCTTTTCTGTGTTATTCTTGCTAAAACAAGAAAAAAAAATAAGGGATATTAGTGTTAAAAAACGCTTAAGCGTATAAAATACGGATGTAAGCCTTAAAAAACTTAAAGCCCTAAAGGAACAGATATTAGAAAAAGAC
>JAHWFP010150274.1:0-29365 GCA_023313725.1 Lithobius niger | reverse complement strand
GTGGAATCTACAGTGTGAAACTGAGAGATAGTTGGTCGGAAATATGTATGTACGCTGGACATTCCTACCAAAAAAGTTGTAATACCGGTTGAAGAAAAGAATAAGAGGAAAACAGGGAGTGCTCAAGGTTGGATACTCATGTTCACCGATCGTTGTCGAAATGATTTTACAATGTCTCGATGCCTTAGTTTCCAGTTCCTTTCCCAGCATGAACCTTTGGAGGAAGTTTGTTGACGATGCGGTTATCATCAATAAGAGAGGGCAGTCCGAAGATGTGCAGGGGTATTAAAGGCATGGTCGGAGGAGGTAAACTTCACGTTCGAAGAGGAAATAGACGGCAAGTTCCCATTACTAGATGTGGTTTTCATTAGGTCTGAAGGTGGGACGATCCGTTTCGCAAAACCACTGGAAGAGGGATAACATTTAACTCGGGGCACCTGGTCGGCTAGTTGAAGGCTATAGCGCAAAATGAAATCTTCAGAACTGTTCAATGTTGAAAAAATTAAATAATTTTGCTTGCCCTCATTTGTAGGTTTGCTAAAGGCTAACCCATATTTTTTTTTATCTTTACTGTGATCACTTAGTTTATTATGGTAAACATCCAACATCTTTATCTTGTTTGTATCTTTCAAACGTTGTTTAGGCCGGGCAAAAAAAATTGTTTGGTTTACGGGCGAGGTTGCAAATTGAAGCACCAGGCAACCAGGCATTTTATTTTATTTTATTTTTTATTTTATTTAACTAACCACATTTCTTTGACATGTACCTAGCTCAAAGCTGAAAGAATATGAAGTCAGCCTAAAAAAAATATAATGTTGTTAAATATGTTATTTATGTCATCTAATATTCAAAGTTTTTTAGTTTTTGTCAAATAACTTCTTAGTGGTATGAGCTAGAGGTTGGAAATTGGCACCATTGGAAAGCTCGTTTCGAGGCGGTTAAAATGGTGTACTGGAATGTCAAAAACGGTCAATATTTGGCGAAAATGTGATTTTTAGCGGGTGAACCAAGTTTCAAATGCGATAATTTAAAGCACCCGCACGCGCCTGTAAACCAAACAATTAACTTTGCATGGCCTTACCTAAATTGATTGGCTACTAGCGCCAGGTATTGACAAGAGGAAGACCCTTGTAGTACTTATCACTTGCTCTCTCCTTTGTCACTTACGACAAGATGGCCGCCACATGCATTGCGTTTGTAGGCTGCACCAGCTCTCAAAAACCAAACATACTTTACTTTTCCAACTTTAGGCAGTGGCTGGTCATTTCTTTGACTGTTGTGATAGCCAATGTATAAAGTAAAGTATTCTATAGTGTCCAGAGTAAACCTAGCATTGTTATTACGTTAATACTGGTCTTCATTTTCTCCATGGAAAGTCTTGATGTCATTGCCGTCTTCTTTGATTCACGTTCTCAATTTTGGTTTATATCGCCCGGCATTTAATTAACAAAGGGTTATGGGCCCAGAAATGGAAATGCTGTAAATCGTGTATTAAAAGCCCAGTTGAAGCTAAAGCCCACCCCTTAAAATGCTGTAAAGTCAAAATCATGAAATATGGAGTTAAAGCCCATCCCTCCAATTGTCGTTTTTCTACGGAAAATTACCTAAAAGTTATACAATGTGAATAAAGATAGTACTGCTTGCTAGGTTTACTGGCCCCTTCTCCCTCCCATAGTGGACCCTTCCTTTAGCTCCTAGCACCTGCACAAGGCATTTCTCACCGAAGCCTCCTCCCTTCTTCACAGCAATTAAAAGGATGTAAAAATTGGTCTTTCAGAGATCGTTCAAAAGCTTCGAATTTTCTGTAATAGATGTCCAGAAAGGTTAGAAAATTGATAATGCTTGATTTAAAGCCCACTCCCTATTTTTGCCAAATTAACTGCATAAGCCCATGAGCGTTTAATCCACGATTTACGGTATGAAGAACTTTTTAAGTACTGAAATTTATATTGAGTATCAGACTCGTACAACCTCAGCCAATGTAACGGCGGATGCTACGACGGCTGAGGTGCTTGTAACATCCCCGACATCTGGTTGACTTTGGATCTTGGTTAAAATAATACTTTCACGTGATTTGTTTGTTTATCAAAGCACAGTTTGGCTACGGGCCCGATGTAGGGAACGGAGCGACAATGTCCTATCAATAATGTAGGTTTAACGAGAACTATTTACACTAGGTACGCGCTGCTACCATGATGGAGTAACGTTAATTGCAACAATATACCGAGTTTTCCTAAATAATGACTGGCATTAGATATAACTCAACAATTAACACGAGGGGAAACAACTGACGTTTAAAACGCTTGGTTTTATTTATGCAGTTTAACAAAACAAAACATCGCAAGTTACAATTTTACGTGTTTTCACAAGAAAGCTTTTAGTTTAAAGCAACTAGAAATTTCAAATATAAATTTCACGACCGAATTACGGTTCCAGTATAAATCAACTTTACATCTAGGAAGTTAGCTTCAGGTCTATTTCAACCTTCCAATTAAAAATCGGGCTTACAATTTAGGGGTAAGAAGTGCACCTTCAAACCTACTAAACCTCTTATTAAATCTGAACTAGTTCTGCCGCGACAAACACTAGCAATTTAAGAAGACTATTACTTAGATTAAGCTTTAAAATAAGTAAGTTATCATGTTTAGTTTTTGGAAGGGAACCACTCTGGCGTTATGGTTAACTTAGACTAGAAACTGCCAATAGAAAAAGCTATCCATAATTTCACAAGCTAGAAGTTTAGTTTTAAGAGTCTGAACTAAGAATTTAGATTTTGGGGCCTAAATACTAACTTTCAGGTTTAACTATGAGAAAATACAAACCACTACCATTTGCCCGGCATGGCAACAATCGGACGGCATCATCTCCCTTCCTGATCGGCGTGACCACCTCTAGCTTGAGATCTGTGAGCTGTGCTGTGGATGCTTTGAGCTGGGGGGGTTTTATGCTAGCAGCCTGACAGGAAGGCGGAGGGAAACCACGTCCCTGTAGGAGAGCTACTATATGGGGGACTCTATAGAGGTGGAGAACAATAGGAGAGGGAGGGAAAGAGCCAGCTGTCACTCAAGCAGGGAACAAAGGGACTCGTGGAGTAGCTCTCTGTGATTGGAGGAGGGCACAAACTGGGAGAAATACTGACTGTTGATTGGTGGGCCGGGTTGGCAGTGCATGCAGCAAAGGGTTTGCCGACTTTAGGACTGGGGCATGGGGTGAAAGGCCAGTTTGTGTTTTTGAACACATGGACATTGGGAAATGGCCTTTCCATTACAATATTGACTGTAGGATTCGTATTTACATGACTATTTCGTGGAGTGTTTCGAATTAAAGCTTAGTAGAATGGCTTTTGCAGTGAATAATTCACTACTGCTAAATTTAACAAGCTTTAACGGTAAACTGCAGTGTTAGACACCACAGCTATGTTGGGGGGGGGGGACCGAAGTGTATTGCACAGACTGGCTTTGGGATTGCATTGCGAACAGATCTTTATAAGATATACTGAATTAATAGAAGGAAAGCTAGTTTGTTTGGCTTGGGAATGGTGCTCACGATCGGCTGTTTTAACGGAGATTTTCGGCAAAAATATGTGCAAAAAAAATTCGTGTCCGGTAAAATGTAAAGTTAAATAAAATCGTCGAGCAAGTGGTAGGGTTCAGGGGGCAAGCTACAACAATAAAAGATTAAACAGGTAATTTTCTAGGAATGCTAAAACGCATTAAAAGGAGCATTATTTGCAGTGGCAGATAACTAGTTTTCACGGAGGATGGACATTTTTCATAATTTTTGGGTGCACCACAAATAAGATAAAAAATATCACTTATGTTTAAAACAACCTAATCATGAGGTTAAGTACCTTTGCAAAGGAAGCCCCTCCTAACACACAGCTAAGCTAACATAATTTGGCTTTATGCCTAAAAGAAAAAGAAATAATTACAAATGTACAGAAATGCTGAATAATGGCGGCCGAAAGTGATGAGCGCTGCGGGTGGCTTGGAGTGATTTTTAAATGGCTGTAGATAATTTTCTAGATGGAAATTTGGTATTCTGCTTTCCCCAGCCAGTAGAAAACGGCAGAGGTTATAAGACCGAGGTCTTTTTGCATTTTGGGCGCTTGAAAAAAAAAATATTAGTTTTGAAAAACGAAGGTTCCCTGAGGTTTTTTTGACAGCTGGAGTTCACGTATCCTCTCCAAAATTGTTTTTGGCTAAAAAGCCCTTTACACCAAATTGCTAGTCGTCATTCGTCAGTGCGGTGTTGCAGCCATCGTAGCAAGAGTTGTTTGGGCGGCGTTTAAAAGTGTAAACGTCCAGATAAATCACTGATAATGTTGGTTTGATGTCTTGTTGAAAGAAAAAGAAAAGAAAATGCAGCGGTTTTTTTTAATAATTAGTCCTACTTTAGCGTTGCTAACAAATAGTACACGTTGCTTACAAGTAGATTATCGCAGACTTCGTATTGAAATTTAGGGATAAGAATTACATTTGTTTTAGCGATTTTGTCAAGAAATGATTGGGCCTAACGTTTAAATTCCAAGATAGTACAATATTTATCATGAAAGTTTCTCATGTTAGGTGAATGTCGTTTTATGGGTGCAAATGCAGTGCAAAGTATTTAGTGCAAATACAAATGATAGAATGTACAGTACAAAGCATTTAGTGCAAATACTAGTGATAAAATATTGCAAATGCAGTGCAAAGTATTAGTCCAAATACAAGTGATAAAACATATATTGCAATTACAGTGCAGAGTATTTAGTGCAAACACAAGTGATAAAATATATTGCAATTGCAGTGCAAAATATGTAGTGCAAACACAAGCGGAAAAATATGAGGCAGAGTATACACATCTGCTCATGTTTCTGTCGAGGCGCGATGTGTTGATATAAACGACTTGCGGAATTTCATTCAGAAGAAACACACTTTAACTTCGAAGTCACACCGTAACACGTTTTCAAAATTAGAAAATTATCAATTATCATTGCTCAAATGAGTTTCCACCAACGAGGAGTCAGAACTTACGAAAAGTGATTCTTCAAATTAAAACCTTAACACCCAATCGTTCAGTCGGATGCAAAATCAATTCTGAAGTCACTGTGACGCACAATGTTTTCGTTAAATCTTTTTTTTTTTGGGGGGGGGGGAGGGGGGCGAGCGTGATGAGCGGTGAACCCAAAGTATTTAGTACAAACACAAGTGATAAAACATGGTGCAAATGCAGTGCAAAGTAAAATGCAAATAAAGCACATATATAGCAAATAAAACACATATATGTCCACATAAGACCCACAAAGTTAATTATGCAAATGGCTTAGGTCTACCTACATATGTGCTTCACATGTGCCTGTGATTCTTGTTTGGTTAGTGTACTTCACAAACGTGTGCAAATCTGGCATAGGCCTGCATTAAGGTGTAGTCATACATTCTTAAGTACTTAAAAAGAGCCTAGGCGTTCACTAGACGTGCTTCAAATTTGTGGCTTAGGCCTACACACACGTGCTCAGGGATGTTTTTGTGGGGTGGGGTACGGAGGGGCATCCCCCCCCCCCCCCTCACACACACACACACACACAAACAAAATGTTTGGCCAGTTGGCAAATCAGTTGGCAAAATTACATAATTTTTTGCCAGTTGGCAAATCAGTCGGAAAAATTACATAATTTTTTGGCTAGATGGAAAATCATGTCGGTAAATTTCTGGTTTACACCCCTCCAACTTTTATCCTTCCTGATGTCTCTGCATGTGCTTCAAGTGTGGCATGGGCCTACGTTGAAATAAATCCATTAGTAGCTTGTGTGCTTACCAAAAAAAATAAAAAATATGGCACAGTCAATGATATATCCGACACTAACAGGAACTGCCATGCGGTTTGATAAACTACATGATCATAATTTTCGGCAGTGGAAATTCGACGTTAAGATGGTGCTTAGGGCAAGAGGACTAGCAGGTTTTATAGATGGTTCCATCCAAGACTAGCCCTTCAGTAGAAGTTGAGGAGAGGACCCCAGGGGCTACAGCTCTCTACAATCAGAGAAAATCGAGGGCTCTTGCCATGCTTGCTCTAGACCTCACAAATGATGTCAAACCCCTTATTCACACCGCCACTGATGCCAAAGAGACATGGGACACGCTCATTGAAACTGGTGAGCCTAAATCTCGTGCTTGTATAGGATGCTTGAGAACGACATTTGTTTTACTGACCACAGCTCTAACGAGACAATGGCCAAATACATATCTCAAGTCAAATATGCAGTGAATGAGTTGATAGAAGCTGGGAAAACTACCAGACGATGAATTTGCGTATCAACTCCTGTGCGGACTGTCTAGTAGGTGGAACAATGTTAATGAAAGACTATATTCCCTAGAGGATACAAAATTCACAGCAAAGATCTTTGCCGAAAAACTATTCTCCGAGTATGATCTTTGCATGCTCGGTAATGGTGGAAATAGTATTTTATTTAAAATTCTCAAGTATTTTCTACGGCATCTAACAGTACTCGAAGAAATCCGTCAAGGAATCATCGGAGAAACTCTTCATGGCGTGGCAGGCAACGTGCCATGTCTAAAGTAACCTGCTGTAGATGTCATTAAAAGGAACACATGACAAATTCTTGTTTTCAAAATAAAGCAGAAGACTCAAAAGTATTCTCGAGGTAGCAGTGAAAATCCATCGAACATTTTTCTGGTTGAAGCAAATTCAGCGACAGTCCAAGACAGCGAATGGATAATATTCGATACAGCTGCGACGAATCATTTTTGTCCTCATAGACATTATTTCTCAACATTCCATGCAACTTCTCTCCCGCCTGCGAACTTGGCGGAGGGGTCCTCCATCGTTGAAAGTGATGGGTGATGTGAACATGTTTATCAATTCTCTTCAGGAGCGACTCTTACTCTGAAAGAAGTACTGTATGCTCCAGGCATGAGGAGAAATTTGGCATCAGGGTTCAAATGTTTCAAAGCTGGTTTCCATATCTTATACCTTGCTCTTACTTTGTCCGCAAAGCATTCATACAATTCCTGATGAATTGCATTATCTTCTTTGTTGTGCTGTCGTTGATGTAAAGGCTTACTAACGCTAACATATACTATATTATATTGATCGCCATTTACAACGCTTCTTCTACAACCGGAAGTGACAGGGACTGATATGTCCCTGTCTGGATAGTACAAAATATTTGTAATCAAGGTATTACATCTTTCCCCCTTTGACAAAATAGGTTTGTGACTTACCTTAATTACAACTGGTATTGTTAGGCTATATGAACTTATGTTATTATTAAAATTAGTTTATCAAGCATTTATTTTGTTTGACACTCTTTATTTAGCTATTTAACAGAATAGTCCTTTAAGTATCTTGGCGGTTTTGACACTCTTCCAGATTTTGTTACATTAAAGCTTGGAGTGTTCTCACACCGATTTACTGGTTGTTCATTGTTCACAACACTTGTGGAATTTGTAGCTTCTGAGCTTGTTTGAAAATCGTGTCGTCTCCTCCTCTCTGGTGGGGTTATTCTCTCCTGCACCGATCTTTATGCTGTGGGATTCTCGTCATCTGCTTGAAATAAATCGGACTTAGTCTCATCTCTGGTGGGGTTTTGTTCTCCTGCACCAGTTCGCTGATTTTGTTGTCTTGAGGTTTGGTGTTTCCTCGTTGCAGTAGCTTGAAATACGACTGATTTCGTGTGATGCTGTGACCATCTCACTTTGCAGTGATCATGGTTTCTCGAGAGTAGGCTACTCAATGTGGAATTTGATTGTATGGTGGTAACAACTTATTCTTACGTGGCTGTCGTACAAGAACTTCATCTCCTTCTTGAAACATTTCTCTTTTAGTGTGGTTATGTTTGTCCGCATGAAATTTCATCCTGGCGTTCACTCTGGAGTCTTGGTTTCGCACTTGATAATCATTTAGTTTCGGCAAAATTTGTGGTAGTCCATTGTTTATGTTTCTTCCTATCATGAGAGTTGCAGGTGGTTTACAGTTCATGAATGTGGAGTACATCTGTAGTTTTGAAGAAATTCTGTGAGTGCATCTGTCCATGGTTTGTTTGTGATGTATGCACTTCGGATCGATTTCACGAGTGGCTTCATGAATCTTTCGGCTTTGGCATTGTCATTAGGCCACTATGGTGTTATTTTCCAATGGGTAGTACTACCAATTCACGGAACTTTTCACTTGAGAATGGTGGTCCATTATCTGATTTCACAAGAATTAATGTACCAAATAACGTAAATACTTCTTCGTTTTTGTATCACGACATCAGCCATTGTTGATTACACAACACATACAAATGGATATCTTGAGTATTTGTCAATTATAACGAGTACATATTTTGATTGCATTATGGGAACGAAAAAAAATCGAAGCTTACGTGTTGCCATGGCCCTGGTGGCAATTCACTCATTTCTAGTAGTGCTTTGGTGCATTTAGTCGGGCTAGTTGTTGCTTGACAACTGATGCATCTTTTGATGTAGGATGCTACTTTAACATCCATTTTTGGGAACCATACTTTTTCTCTAAGTAAAGCTTTTGCTTTTGTTTCACCTTGGTATCGTACATGTCCTAATTGAATAATTCTTTTTTTTAACTTCTCCGGAACAATTATTCTGTGACCTTTGAGCAAAATTCCTGAGTCCGGATCAACTGTTAGCTCGTTTCGTATTGTGTGGTAAATCATGTTTTCTTCTTTATTCCACTTATTTGTCTGTAATGCAAGTTTCACCTTTGTGAGCATGGTGTCTGCATTGGCTTCAGTTGCGAGTTCTTCTGTTATTGCTTTAGGCATTGCATCATTAATAAGCATGTACACAAATTTATTTGCCATGTCTTCATGTTTAGTTTTTTCTTTGGCTACTTTTTGGATGTGTCTTGACAGAAAATATGCTGGGTTGTTTATTCTGGGTATGTGGCAAATAGTATAATTATATCTTTACATTCTGAAATGCAATCTTTCTATACAGGTGAATGGTTGCGAATTTGGATTCGTAAGAATTTGCATTAATGGTTTATGGTCTGAGAAAATTTTCAACGGAGCACCATAGACATATATTCTGAAATGATCACATCCCCAAAGATTCGATAACATTTCTTTTTCCAGCTGGGAATATTTTTGTTCTGTTGAATTCGAAGCTCGGCTTGCATAGGCTATTGAAACAGTATGTTCTTGTTGCTTTGTCTTCTGGGCGAGTATCGCTCCTAAAACAAAAGGTCCGGCATCAACGTACAGTTGCGTCTCAGCATCTGGGTTGAAGAAGGCTAGTGTCTCAGCATTTGTTATAGTTTCTTTGATTTTGTTGAAGGGTTGTTCTTCATTTTGCCCCCATTTCCATTTGGCATTTTTCATAGTTAACTCACGTAGAGGTTTTGATATGCTGGCTAGGTTAGGCATCGTGCAACCTTTATGGGTTACTAGGTGCGGGTGCAGTTGAAATAGCTGATACTTTCTCAGGATCTACAGTCATACCTTTTTCTAAAAATACATATCCATAATATTTTAATGTTGTTTTGTTAAATTTACTTTTCTAAGGGTTAAGCGTAATGTTATTGTATCTGAGCTTTTGCAACACTTTTCTTAATATTTTGTCATGCTCTTTTTTCGTTTTGGCATACACTAAATTGTCATCACTCAGACTGATGGTTCCTTGAATATCTTGTATTAAACTCCTAATGGCTTCTTGAAACTGTTCAGCAGCAGAATTCTTACCGAAATTCAGTCTTTCATATATCAAAATAGGCCTATGTGTGTTGAAAATGTGGTGATATACCTGGATTCGGCATCAATCTCAAGTTGGTGGTATCCTTTACTCAAATCAAGCTTGGAGAAATAGCACGCTCCATTTAAATCATGAATTATGTCATCTACTGTAGGCATTGTGTGATGTTCTCTAATTATTGTTTCATTAGGGTAGCGCATGTCTACACAAACTCTTAAACCACCATTTGGCTTAGTGTGTTACAAGTGGAGATACCCATGGTGTAGGACCATACACTCTTTCAATAATGTCTAGCTGTAACAACTTTTAATTTCTTGGTTCACTTTTTCTCTTGTGTGAAAAGGAATTCTTCTATGTGGTAAAGCTTTGGGTTTAACTTTGTGATCAGCTATGCAGCTTCACTTTGTAATTTTTCATTTTGCCTAGTCCTTTAAAACTATCTGAGAATTCTTCCACAATTGCTTGTGTCTGGGTCATTCACTTGTGGTAGTGGTTTGCTTTCACTGGTTAGCTTGTCCACTTGTTCACATTTGGCTTCCTCATCTTCATCTACAAATATTTTCAGTAGGCCTAGATCCTTGGAAGTATTATAGTCTAATATGCATCCATGGTTGCCTTCTACTACAAATACTAAAGCTTGGGTTTGTCTGCTTTTGTATGTTATTTTCCCCCAAAATAAGCCTAAAATGTGTAGTGGCTGATTTTGTCCATAAGGGTATATTTTGGTTGCATCTGGTTTTAACTGTACCCTTAGCCCCATTTTCCTGTAGGAGTACTCCTAAATAATTGTTTCTGTGGCACAAGAGTCAACACCCATTTTTATCCCTTTTATTGAATACCTTTATTATACCTTTTTTATTGAATACCTTTTTTATTAATACCTTTAATACCTTTTTTATTGAATACCTTCAATGCTTATTGTTGCTCTGGGACTCAATTTACAGTTGGCCCTGTAACGGCGGACACTGCGACGGCTGAGGTGCTTGTAACGCCCCCGGTTTCCTGGTTTGACACGGAGATTTAGCTTAAGGTGTTGCGGTGATTATTGCGACTTTTACGGCATAAGCACAGCATGGGCCACAGTCCCAGCATGGGGGATGGAGCGTCGGGTCCTAAATTAAAGGGGCCTAACCTTAATACTGCTGGTATTTCACTGTGTAAGGAAGATCGTAATTTATCACTCAAGCAAAGCCCCCCCCCCCGTGTGGGAAGGCTTTGGTTATTTCCTAAATTCAGGTTCGTTACTGGCCTGTAACAGATTAGCCTGTTTTTAGATGTTCGTCTGTTTAGCTACTATTTCTCCAGGAACTACGATCTTCCTTGTATGTCGTATCGGCAGAAATATGAGTAGGCTACTCAGTTCAGTAGTCCGTTGTGGCTGCTGGTTTATTAAAATAAATAAAAATACCATTTATTTATTTTGTGCTAATTTAACTTGGATCCCACTTGTTAAAATGCATGCCAAGAAAAGTTACGTGGATCCTTTTTTTCGTAAAAGTTGCATCCGGCTTTTACAAGCCATGAGACGTGATTTTCTGTAAAACCCTTAGAATTTACTTAATGTTTATTTAGGTAAATGTCGGATTCGTTTGGATACAAATATGTAACCTCTGTTGTTGACATGTAACCTTCCACTCGAGAAAAATGTAAATATTGTGAAATATTGTCATTTGAAAAAAAGATCGACCTTGTGTCGGCCGTTTTTACGAATTGCACTTGTGACCATAGAAATGTATTTCAACTTGGAGCCAGAAAACTGTAAATACAAATGCGGTTGGAACCAATCTCGAAATCTTTTAGTTTGGGCATTAAATAAAACTCTAGTTAGTTTAAAATATAAATTGGTATTTTAATCTAGGTTAAACTTATAGTTTACTGCTTCGTTATTTGACACGGTTCACGTAACGTAATGGCAAGAGCGCTCGCACTCGTAGGCTAGTAAAAGCTGTTAGCTAGTGCCAATGGCAAATTTTAGATTTGCGTGTCAACTCACTTAGAGTTGGAATTTTTCATTTATCGAGCTTTAGTCCTATAGCTATTAACTCGTAGTATTGCATAGCATTATTATTTTTTAAATAAAAATAAATTAATGTCAGCGCATTTCAGTTTGAAATTAGTATTGCTGAACTTATGATCGTCAAACCGGAACCAGATCCAAGAGAGCCGTTTTTGGCCAATCACAGGGCATGAGCTCGGCCAATGGGATGCTCGGTGCTTGGATGCTATTTTCTCAGTCTTGAAGAAAGCGCGGGCGTTTGAACGACGCTTTTTCCCGGAAGTCAAGTTGCCGATCGCTGGAAGTTTTAGGACGGCATCATGTAGCCAGCCAATAATCGCCTTAGGCGCAAACGCCTCAAGGCAATCGTCGAATTGAAATGCAGTTTATGAAATTGAATTAGGTTTTCAACAAATGAGAAGCCTTGAGCTCTCTTGTTCGTCCGCGTGAAGGCCCTGTATTTCTGTATTTAAGGAAACGGACGTTTGTAATCTTGGCCCCAAAACCACTGCAGATCGGCGGGACACTATGCCTTTCCTAGAGTAGGCGCGCGCTTAGCCGAGTAGCGGATAAGCTGAAGATGAAGAAGTCGCGGTAGTACCATGACTTGGTAAGCTTTAGCTTTGTAAAGTACTTAAACTAAAATGTAGTCTAAAGATACTTTAGCTAATAAGATCTTAGAGGGAAGGGATCCTAAAATGATTTAGACCCCAAGAAGATTAATAATTAGTCCTAGCTCTTAAGCCCAACATTTCATAGCCTACGCAATGAATAAGGACAAGCTAGTGTGAGGTCCACGGGTTCCTAAAAACCTTGATAATTTATTAATTTTCTTCCCGACCCAAAATCGTAAAGGGAAGAAGAATTAATATAATATTTTTTTGATTTTGCTCAAAATCATAACTTAACCTGTTTCATCGCAAAATGCCTGAAAATTGAGTTAAACTATTTTTAACTGGTTCCAGCCGTAAGTTGTGCACCCAACCGAAAGTTGTTTACCTTCAACATTAAATAGTTAACCTGTAACTTGTGATATCTGCCATAAATAAATGTGCATATGTTTAAAATCGACTTCTTTTATTCTGACTTCTGCATGAATAAATTAAGTACGTTTAAATCATAACAGAGTTAAGGTTAGGTCTCACTCGCGAATGAGTGGTGGCAGTTCTACCAGGTTCGTCGAGAGGAAGGAGAATACTGCCAGTTAGGAAAAATGTTACGGCCCTTCTAGGGACTTTAGCTAGGCTTCGTAACAACTGCCACCAGCGATGGAATTTAACCATTTATCAAGAGCTAAAACTAAAAATGGTTTACATATTTATTTTACACTTAAACAGTTAATCAACTAGCAAACGAACTGAAGTTTAAAACTCCTGGTTTTATTTTAACCACAGCGAATGAAAAAAACACTTTACATTAGTTTGCTCGAAAGCTTTTGAAATAAACTTATTTAAAAGCACAAAGTTTGAATTTACATTTCGTAATTCGCAAGTTACAACAAAACGACACTTGTGTTTTGAATAAACAATCAATTAACTTTTTCGACTAGAAAAAGCAATACTGAACGCTCGTTTGCGTCGTCCGCAAGACTGAACAGCCCAGGCTGGTTACAGTCTATCAAACAGTATGTTTCAAACACGCATGAAAGATCAACCGTTTCACAGTTTTGTTTCTAAGTGATAAAACAGAGCCTTAAACCTCCCAGAGTTGCTGTTTACAAGTCAACTCCTCAAATTATACAAGCCTCGGCTACTTATAAAGTCCATCTGGAGTGAATAAACAATGAATCCCACACAAAGATCAAACCGTCAGTTATTTGAATTAATGTTTAAAACAAATAAGGAAAAATTTGGTTTTTAGAAAGAGAACCACTCTGACGTTATGGGGTGAAAGAACCTAAGATGCCGCTACAGGCGTCACCACCATAATATTCTCTAAGCTAGAGAGTTTAAGTTAAAGTTTAAACTATAATTTAGACTTGGGGGGTCCTAAATTAAATTTTCAAAAGCTAACTACAAACATACGAACCACTGCCATTTTGCCCGGCATGGCATCCCACGGACATGGCGTCTCCTCCCGACTGGCGTGACCCTTCTCTAGCTTGAGATCTGTGAGCTGTACTAACGATTGCGTTCTGGGGCTGGGGTTATATACACATTACCGGAAGTTGGCGCGGACCAGGGGATAGCTGCGGGGGTCTGATTGGCTGAGGGCCTCGAGAACAATGGAAAGTGGGAGGAGAAGTCGGTTGAACAAAGGGACTGGGTGCAGAGCCGTTTGAAGGAGTAAAGACATGTAAAGATGGGCCTGTTTTGAGTTTTACTCAATTGAACATTGGGAAATAGGCCTTTACTTTGTATGGCTATGGAATGAATATTTACATGTTTGCAACGTGAATAGGCTCTTGTTAAAGCTTAGTACTTGGCTTTGGGTAATGCAGAAAGCAATTACTATTTAATTAAACAAGCTTTAACTGTAAACTGCAGTGTTATACACCACAACTAGTTTTGGCTACATTTTCAGCGCACTTTAACATAATTTTTGACATTCTACTCAATTTTTGACTTTCTGATATTAGGGGTTACAATTTAGGCCTTACGCCTATACCACGAGCCACGGCTGTTGGCTGTGATGTCATCATTTATGAGTTAGCCATTGACGAATGAGAATAGCGGCTCTTTGGCCGTCTGAGTGGACTCAATCCCAGTAACATGATACGCACGTCACGGCAAACAGCCGTGGCGCGTGGTTTAGTGTTTCTTATTGCAGAGTGAGCCAAAGCCAAAATTTTCTTTATATTTGTGCATTGCTAAGTTAGTTTCTGAAGAGATGGAAACTTTATATTGCCACATTCTTCTATTTGGTTCTTATTATCTGCAAAATATTAACCTTCAGTATGTGCTAAATCGTCTCGATTTGCTTTTCTTACCCGAATTTGTAAACTCCTATTTGTTTAAAACCAGCAATGCAATGAGGTTAGCGTTTCTGGCGCCAGAGGCGCTGGTGTCTTTGCCTTCACCAACGCAGCGTCAGCCATGCTTAAAGGCCTCTTTCGTTTCGGGTATTCGTACCAGTCGGATACATGGGAACTTGTGTCCTGCTCTTCTTGTGGTTTGCCACTTCTCCCCGAACTTAAGTATGGAAATCGAAAAGCCCTGCAGTCCGGAGACTTCCCGTCATGTACTAGTCTGACTAGTACTAGTACTAGTCAGACCAGGCAACGACCTGAAGCAACAGCTAGGCAGGAAGTGGAAGCTGGATGAGCTAGAGAGTATGCTGCCCACCAAATACGGGAGGCCGCGAGGAACGTCGGTTACAAATTTGAAGCAGACGACAACGATGTAGGAACACACAGAGGCCAAAAACTTTCGTCGGAGTGCCTGAGGATAGTGGCAGCCAGCCACCGAAAATTAGCTGGACATTGAAGGGTGCCCTCGTTGTGAAAATGAGCGGACATTTTCTACATAATTCCAGTAATTATGACTAATAGTAGTAGTACTTGTTTATCCCGCGTGTTTGGAAGTGTAAGATGTGTATTTTCTCTGAATCTGCCTGACATGAATTATTTTTTAGTAAGTTGTTATTTTTTACTAACCTGGAAGGATTAGGCCTATAGCCCGATTGCATTAGGCCTACTTTTTGCATGATCTCTTAGATCGTCTTGTCAGTTGTTGATTCTTTGAAGAACAACCCTTATTTTGTTTGCGGACATGTTTATGCTTCTTTCAGATGGTAAATATTGCATTTTCAAGTTTAATTCACGTTTTTGGACTTGCTCGTAGCATGTTGCATGCATCTTGACCATTGGCGCTGCGCCACTTCTCCTTGATCTTCATCAGCGTTCTTGCTCTCTAGGCTTGCGGCATGTTGCTGGCTGATTTCGGCTATGCGAAAAGCCTGGCCGTGTTTTCTTTTCTAAAACACCGTTGTCTTTTTGCAACGTTTGAAGTAGAAACGATTATATTTTTGGACAGTTTTAAAAAAAAAATATCCCCTATTTTTCACGTACCTCCAATTCTTTGGTTTAGTGGAATTTTTTTATTAAATTTTAAAATTCCTGGCTGGCCTATGACGCTGCACTTTGGCGACTTTTAGCCAAGCGTCATCGTCGCTTTTTGCATGAAGTTTTCAAATGGATTAAAACTTAACTGACGCTACTGCTGGCTGCTTAACCTACCATCTGGAAGCGTCAGTCATGTGGTAACGTAGCTATTTTATCTAGTCATTAATTTTATTTTGGTTAAGAGTAAGATAAATTTGGAAGGTCAGAGGTTGTTGGATGAAGTGTCAATAATTCCCTCCTCTATAAATCTATTGGGAGACTCTATTGAAGTTGGGTGAGATTTTGCATGTTCGGAACTACAAATGATGATATGACGTAGCGAGGGAATTATTTCTGCTGCCGACAGGAAAAGATGTCATGGTTGCCTTCTCTAAGGCTGTTGCCATGACACCTACCTGGCCTCTCCTGCATTGCCCTCAGCCTGGATGCGTCTCTCTATGAAGCCCCTAAGGCAAATCTTTGGTTGCTAAGGAGTCGAAGCAAGGAGCCTTGGCACGTGTGTGCTGGCTCAGAGATGTAATGCCCCAAGATCTTATTAAACCCACATGTTAATATCATCATCAGCTGTTGATTCGAACAATTCGTCATGTCCACATATCCGGGCACCAGGTGGATATGACAATTTTGGCACCCGAAGCAGGTTTGGAAACTATTTTCGAAATTTTGGATGGCTCTCTGGAAATCAAGAAATCGGCGGCAATGATGGCGTCAGTAGCAACAACAGTAACTTGTGAGTATTGGTGAACTTTGCAAAAAGTAGGACATTGTCGGCAGATTTCGTAAATGAGGACTGCTTGTGTAAAGCTTTTTCATGAACTATGAGCGTTTGAAAACTGTATTACGCTGTTTATTTTCAAATTGCACGTACCGATCCAACTGGGAGTCGAGCGGCAACGATGCCTCCGGCAGTCACGGTAACGGCTACGCAGATCCACGTAATTATTTGTATTTCAAGTCGTCACTAACGCATGAAAGGGTACTCACCAAGCACTACTACCGTTGAAATTCATGGTAAGAGCGTTATATGTTGGTTGTTTTGCAAACGGCAATCGTTTATTTGCGTCGAAAAATCAAAACTGCATGCGTTGTCAAGCAAGATACCCGCAAGGCGTTACCTTAGCAACAAGAGCGGAAGCAAGATGGCGAAAGAGCAGTTTCCTGTCTTCACAGTTTCCAGTATTGAAGCGTTGTTAGCCACTCTCAGATACAGCAAATGTTGTATTTGAAAATTGATGATGCTATGAATGTATGCTTCGTAAGGTTTGATAAGCAATTATTTTACCAAGAAATTTAGCAATGCAAACAGCGTCAAATGACGGCAAGCACGAATTTTCTTTTCAATTTCGAAGCAAAATCGATGATCGTGAGTGTAGCCAACTACTTTCAAGCAAAATCGATCGCTAAGCGTTTTTGGTGGAATTAAATGGATCGAGACAATTTTACTGCATCAAACTCGAATTTTAATGTTGTAGCTTCAGATTTAACGAACTACAGAAAGGCAAACGCAAGTTTATTGTCAGAAAAATCGAATTTTAATGCTTCGTGGCTAATCTTTTCGGATGTGTCAGGCGATTTAGAGGAACGCAACGAAACTCATGCTGCGGCCGATTGCGCAAAAACGACACTAGAGGGCGACACTTCATCGCTAGTCTTTCGTAAATCGTTGCGTGGTGAAAATCCGATCGATAGTCCGAGCATATCGGAAAAAGCAAATGAGATTGATCTGACAGATTTATTAAAGAGTGTTATTGAAGCACAATTGCAACCTTTACATTTAAAATTGGAAGCATTGCAGGTTGCTAGGCAAGATGATGATGCTTTGGCAGAGATTAGGAATAAATTGGAGGGAGTTCAAGAGAATTTTAAACAGCTTAGTAGGGAGATGGAAGCAAGATTCGCTCGGCATTCTCTGGCGCGAGGTGGCGACACTGCAGGCGACGGAAAGAGAGCAGACGACGAATCAGCAGCTTCTGCATGGACGAAATCCCTTGACCAAGCAAATCTAAAGAGTAAAGACACCTCAATTTTACCTACTAGAGCTCGTCATAGCAAGGTAAGTCTTCCAACTTCTGGAAAACAAGATGCCGAAACGAAGGAAGAAACCGGCACAGCATCTGGATATTAAGCTTCACACCCACGACAGGAGCTTATTAAGGATTCTTTGGCCGTCACTACGACCCCGGCGGAGGCGACTTCAACTGGTGACCTAGCTTCAGCGTTAGCGTCTTGGCATATTCAACCCAAGACACTAGAAGACGATACGAATCTATCGGAATGGTTAGATGAGACGTCCGTTTTTGTCCAGGACAAGAAACTAGCGGGAATTTCGTTGCAAAACTTTATGACTGCTAATCTGAAAGGCAAATATCGAATTTGGTGGCAAGCTCAAAGGAGACCTCTTGAAACCTGGTGAGATATCGTTAGAGAGCTGAGGAAGTCCTACAAGCGTCCGAAACGTGACCAGGATCGACTGCTACTGATGAGTACTTGGTCACAAGAGAGACACGAACCACCACTAGACTTTGCTAACAGAATGTTCGCTCAGTTTAAAAAGATGACAAAACGCGGAGAGGAACGGGATGAAGTAGAGATGTTGGTCGACCAGATGACTGACCGATGCAGAAACTATCTAATGTGCTGCGGTGTCAGAACCTTTGATGATCTTTTCACAGCCATTGCTGACATGCCGCGCAGCATGCGCTTTCCCACTGAACCTTCACGACCAAATCCCAAGGTGCAAGACCAACCCAAAAGTAACAGCAACTAACAGAAACATGGAAGACAGTATTCCTCTTAGTTGCAGAAGTCCGACAAAGTGTCTCTGCCCTCCACGGCAAGCCCGACTACGGACAACAGCGCCACGTCTGCGGAGAAAGACCAGTCAACGACGGACTCCACCTCCAAGGACGGTCAACCGCAAGACACCACACCACAGTCCCAAGCCAAGAGGGAACAGATTTGCCAACAAAGAGTGCTTTAATTGCCACGAACTTGGGCACTATGCTAAAGGCTGTCCGAACCCGAAGACGGAAAGACCTTCGCTCAAGACGAATGCTGCAGACGCACCGTCTCATACCCTACCCATTACGGTTCAGAAGACGAACTTTTACGCTGATTTGGATTCTGGCTCTTCTGACTGCGCCGTGTTGCGCACTTTCTTGTTAAGAATTTGGCCAGATGCTCCCATACAAGTATATGAAGGGAAAGAATCGCAACTCGCTGACGGGACTTCTGTCACCCCGATGGTAGTGATTGATCTGCCTTTCACCGTACATGGCAAGCACCTGGTGCTACCATTCAAGGTTTTCGACAACCTTGCGTGCAGATGTATTCTCGGCATGTCCTTCCTGAAGATGACTAATCTACGGATCGACTGGGTCAACGACAGGGCGTATGTCCCAGGTCATGAAGATTTCGTATTTCCGCTTTCCAAGAGTGGAGCTGCTGCGGATGCACCGAAAGCCAATCCCATGTGGAGAGTCGAGACAGTCAGAGGAACAGAAGAGTTCAACGGAATGACAGATGGACAATTTGAACATCTACAGGCGTTGCTTGAGAAACATAACAGCATCTTTCCAGGAAAACCTGGTCGTACAAAGTGCTACAAGCATGAAATCAAGTTTCAAGAGGCTCCCAAACCTCAAGCTCAGCGCATCTATCAAGCCAATCCACAGATCAGAAAGGAGATTGATAAAATGATTGACGAGCTACTCGCAAGCGATCGGATTGAGCGTACCATCAGCGAGTGGGGCTTTCTGTTCTTTCTTAAGCACAAGAAGAATGGCGGTGGCTATCGTCCAGTCTTAGACTATCGCAAGCTTAATTCCAAGATTCGGATGGTTACCCAATGACGAGGTCAGATGAGGTCTTTAACTTCTAGTCAGGAGCTAAGTACGTTTCGATTCTGGATGAGGGGCAAGGCTTCCACCAAATTCCGCTGGACGAAGCATCAAGAGACTGTACAACATTTGTCTGTCACCGTGGGATGTTCAAATGGAAGGTGATGCCCTTCGGACTGAAGACTTCTAGCGCTGCCTTCCAGCGTACGACGGAAATTGTGCTTGGAACCTCATCGCTACCGTCTGTATCGTCTATATCGATGATATCATTGTGGCTACTCGTACGTTCTCGGAACACGTACATGCACTAGAGAAGATCTTCGCCGCTCTTCAGGAACATGGCTTTACTTTGAAGAGAAGCAAGTGTCATTTCTGCATGCCAGAAGTGTCTGTTCTTGGACTCAAAGTGTCTGCAAAAGGCCTGGAGCACACGAGAGAACACTGTGCTTCGCTACGCAACTATCCAACTCCCAAATCCAAGAAGAAGGTGCACGAATTCTTAGGCTTCGCCAACTTCTTCAGGAGATTCATCAGAGATTTCGCGGAAACTGCGAGCCCACTTTACCAACTGCTCAAGAAAGATGAACCATTCCACTGGACGGAGGTTCATGGGGAAGCTTTTGGAACGTTGAAGGAGAAGCTGCTGAATTCGAATGCACTGGGACTACCATACTTTGAGAAAGAGTTCGTCATCGAGTCAGATGCCTCGGACCAGGGCCTTGGAGCGATGATTCCTCAACAGCACAAAGGCAAGAGAACTGTCATCGAGTTCTTTAGTAGGACGCTGAAGGACAACGAGAAGGTCTGGACCACCTTTGAGAAGGAGGCACTGGCTGCTGTGGAAGCAGTCGAGAAGCGGAGGCACTAAGTGGAAGGAGCTCATTTCACGCTCATCATGGACAATGAAGCACTCAGTGGGTGCTCTCCAACAACAAGACATCAGGTCGGACCGCACGCTGGGCCATCAGACTGCAAATGTTTGACTTCACGGTGGTACAACGGTCCGGCAAGCAGAATGTTGTCGCTGATGCGTTGTCCCGGAATCCTCCTTCAGAAATCCACTTTCTTCAAACGCTACCAAGGCTACCATTCATGGATACCAAAACTGTCTCTCCAATGCTCTACCTTCGGGATGATCCGATCGCCAACCTTCGCAACAAGCGTCTACTACTCGAAGAGCAGAGGAAAGATCCAGAAATCGCACGTGTGGTACAAGCACTCACGAAACCACGCAAAGCCTCTGGGACAGAGACAGCGAATTTCATGATGAGGGTACTTGAGAAGTACGCATTTGATGGTGAAGGATTGCTTTACTACAAGGATCCAACTGTCCCGGACAGAGGAAGGATCAACGGCAACTATCGCCTTTATGTCCCGAAGTCCCTTCGTCCTTGCACGGCTGCCACGATCATCGACAGGCTGGTCATTTGGGCATTCACAAGACCCTTGCTAGGTTACGGTAGGCTGCGTATTGGCCAAGAATGTTCTCTGACACTGAAGTATGTGAGGACATGCGCGGTCTGTCAGAAAGTCAAGGTGTCTCAAACCAAGAAAGCAGGCGACCTGCACCCCGTCATTGCGAGCTTTCCTATGCACATGATCGGGATTGACTTCGTTGGTCCGCTTCCCGAAACTTATGCGAGAAACAAATACATCCTGTGCATGGTGGATTATTATACGAAATTCGTCTGGCTAGTACCCACCAGATTTACGACTGCGAAAACAGTTGCAACAAAGTTCCTGCAGGCAGTGGTGGCTGACAACGGACTACGTGGTGTCCGACAATGGTGCGTCTTTCGTCGGGAAGATGTTCGAAACAATGCTGCAAGTGTCAGGAATGCACCACAACAGGACCACGGCCTACCACCCACAGGCGAATGCGACGGAACGAGTAACCCAAACCATGAAGGCATGTCTTCGTGCGTTTGCACATGAGAACCACGAGCGATGGGGTCCACTGCTTCCAGCACTACAATATGTGATAAGGACTACCCCACATGCAAGTACCGGCGAGACTCCATTCTATCTTTGGCATGGGAGAGATCCGCGGAATCCTCTTCAGATTTTGAGCCTTCCTGCTAATCAATCGAACTTAACTGTGAGAGAATACGCAGAGCAAAATCATGAGGCCTTAGAGGAGACTCATGACCTGGTCCGCGCACACCTGACGGAGGCGGCCAGAAATGCCAAATGTTCGTACGACAAGAAGCATAGGCCAGTGTCCATCGAAGACCATCAACTGGTAAAGATTAAAAATCATGCTCGTTCAAATGCGCAAGCCGGATTCACAGCGAAACTTGCTGCAAAGTATAAGGCACCTTACAGAGTCATTCGCAAGAAGTCTCCGGTGACCTACCAAATAGTCGCAACTAATGATGCTTCGGACGTTCGAACGGTGAACATTGCTGACATGGAACCTTATTTCCATCCTTTAACCATGGACAAATTTGGCACTGAAGAAATCCGTGACGAAGGAGCTGCAGACGATGAAGTTGAGGAGTCGAATGGGGAACGAATCGAAGAAACCACTGAGATAGAAACATTGAGAAACGATGAGGACCACGATGAGCGACACCGACTGCCTGATGCTGCTATCGAGGACGATCGAGAACACGGTTCCAGTGATGATGGTGAGCTTGGCGACGATGACGAGGACACCCCAGTTACGAACCGTCCCAAACGACGAATCGCTCAACCAGCTTCTTGGAAGAAAGACTATGTGTGGTTACTCAAGGAAGTCTCACTACCGTTCACTCAAGTGTGCGACTATAAATGGCCTGAAATTATGGACTTTTAGCGAGCGAGATCTGTTGGACATTTATCGAGATGGCGGTGAGTTGGCACCGACTGCATGAACTGCCGATCGGCTCGTTTCCATTGGGAAGGAGGTCCTGGAGTGGTCATTTTAGGAGAAACTTGGAATTTGTGCCACTTCCGAGTGATTGAGGAAACACTGAACTTTGAGCGACGCCTGAATTGTGTGGTTGGGAGAGGAGCTAGGCTCTGTTCCAGGTTATAGGCTCTCTCCGAGGTTGTTTTGGGTGCGTCGAACCTGATTGCTGCTTTTCGGTGGTTTCCGTTCTGGAAAGTACGAATCCAGTTTCTGTGGTGAGTGTGATTTGTTTTCGGTGGTCGAGCTGTGAACCGGTGGTTGCAGAGGTCAGTGTGGTCATCGCGCAGTCTGGAACTAAGTCGTGACGGTCAGTGTGGTCACGCATGGGTGTATGCCAATCTGTTGTGCAAGAAATCTGGACTAAGTCGTACATAGACTATCTGTGCACATTGCTAGTGACATGAAAGACTACGTCGGCTTAGCCGCATGGTGTGTGACTGGACTGCACAGCTGTAAACTTTTCGTATGGTTATGATATGTATTCGCATTTATCGTGTTAATTGTACTCATCATTTGTGTATACGATTTGTAGAAATGGTAAAACCCCTTTTGTAAGCACCTGGGTGAGAGCACTTTAGGGGGGGAGTATGTCATGGTTGCCTTCCCCAAGGCTGTTGCCATGACACCTACCTTCACATTGCCCTCAGCCTGGATGCGTCTCTCTATGAAGCCCCTAAGGCTAATCTTTGGTTGCTAAGAAGTCGAAGCAAGGAGCCTTGGCACGTGTGTGCTGCCTCAGAGATGTAATGCCCCATGATCTTAGTAAACCCACATGTTAATATCATTATCGGCTGTTGATTCGAACAATTCGTCATGTCCACACATCCGGGCACCAGGTGGATATGACAAAGATCGTCAATCTGGGGCAAGCAGATGGGCTTAAATGATCCTAAATGATAAAAATTTGGTGGGAGTCTCTACGCAAACGGACGCGATCGGGCCGAAGCCTAAGAGACAGGGCTAAATCATCGCTACCAAGCTGTAGGCTAAATAAAAAGCCGACGTTAGCGCTTAATTGCACGACCTCATTTGTGCATAGCCCACCAAAATAATCGACGATACACAGCCCAAAGTGCGTTCGTTGATTAGGTCCTTCCACATAGCTAAAGTCAGGCACCAAACCTTAGGAGTACTCAGCTCCTGCGAAAATAACATTAATGATCATAGTGAACTTTCGATTATTTAAGTTAACACCTGGGGTTAACTATAAATAAAGAAACAAAAAGCCTGTTTTTTGGAAGGGGACTTTAAACACTTAAATTAGGATGGACTGTTGTCAGAAATGCCAGCATAAAAATACTTCTAAGTGAGAGTTAGCATTAAATTTAAGTTTAAAAAATTTATAATAATTTTACTTAAGATTCAAGTTAAAAGTACAACTAGTTACCTAAACCACTACTTTGCCCGGCATGGCAACTTTCAGACCTAGAAATCTCCTTCTCAGCCTCCGTAGTGACCCTCTCTGTAGAAGTCTGATGTGAGCTATGCTAAGGACTGCCTCTTGGGGACCAGTATTTATGGGTGAGGGAGAGTGAGGACCGAAACGAAAGCTGTGCGTTTTGGCGGGCTGGAAGCTAGGTTGCCTTCAAGGAGGGAAATTTGTGCTTGTTGGGGTCCAAGACCTATCAGGTGCAGTTACTATGGGGAGTTTTGGAGCGGTTCTCATTTGGCTATGGGACGAGTTTTACCCTGATTGGTTGGAGCTGCTACTCTCTGAGTGGTGAAAGACGGCCTTCAAAATCCGTCTCGGCTGTAGGCTCCCACATGCTATTGTGCTAAATGCATTAGATCAAGTAAATGGGAAATGGGAAAACGGCTGAGTTTGAAACGCTTAACAGTAGACTGGTTTTGCTCTCAGGAGTTTAATTAAAGCGCAGATTAATAGAAGGATGGATTTCTAGAAGGATGGATCCGATAGGTTCACTGATGGTCAGTGCCGGAACTAACAGCATTGAAGAGGAATCTCCAAACAGAATTACTTCCATCATCCAGGATTGCCTGATCTCAGTGAACAAGAAGTTTCCCAAGGCAAAAATCGCTGTCATCGGACTTTTCCCGAGATTGGGCTTGAAGCAAGGAGACCTAGACAAGAAAGTGATCCACACGAATATACTTCTTCGGCAGATGTGTGTGTGCTGCAATTTTTCTTTTGTGTCCATGGACAGGGAAATATGCCAAGATCACACCCTACTAGCTAAAAACCAGCTACATCTTACCGCTAAAGGCAAGAAAGTGCTACAGTACAACCTACAAAAGGTGCTTGCTCCCCTGGAAAAACAGTTTGCTTAATTGGGGAAGACCCAGTCATAATAACTACTCGTCCAACCTCCACCGTTGGGTGGGGACCTCGCTTAGACTGTGTTCAATGCATGCAGTATTAAGAAAAATGTTGGGTGTTTTAATAATCTTGTACGCAGTGAGTCTTAAGACATTATTTTTGTTGTGGAGTCATGGCTCGATGCTAGTGTGACAGATGCCATGCTTTGTGACATGAGGGTGTACTCGGTGATACATAGGGATCAGGGTAGTGAGGGGGGGGGGGGTAGTTTACTGGTTTTGGATCGAGTATCAGTCCCTCTGGTCGCTGGGCGGGTAGGCACCCTAGAGGAAGACATTGCTATCTACCTTCCCTCTCATAAAATTAATTTCCTGCTATGCTATCTGCCTAACAGCTACATTGACCTTGAAATCGTGAATCTCTGTAATTTTATTTTAGAGTCGGTTTTAATTGGGTATGAGACTGTTTTACTCGGCGACTTTAATCTTTCAACAGTAGATTGGGATAGAAATTGCACTAGAGACTCTCACCATGCTTTGTTCCTGGACTTAATTGCGCCACTAGGCTTGGTCCATCTGGTGGATCATTCGACCAGAGGAAACAATATTCTCTCGATCTGGTCGTAACTAGTCATGATAGACTTGTCTACGACCTAGTGGTTGGAGGTCATTTTGGAAACAGTGACCACTGTATTGTTAGCTTTAAACTAAACCTTTCAGCAAATCTTCTTAGGTCTGACACAGGAACACACACTAGGTTGGCCAAGGAAAATATTAATTTTAATCTCTTACATTCTTCCCTGGAAACAGTAGACTGGGACTCTGTGATCTTCCGGGCTCATCCTGACATTGAAAACTCATGGTCTTGTTTCTCCAGGATACTTATGGGATAGGGATGTGTGAGTAGAAAAATTTTAATTCGAATCAAGCCGAGCTGAGTTTACAGCAGAAGAGTCGAGTATCGAACCGAGTTCGAGTATTTGATGGAAATATTTTGTTTACAAGTTTCTCTTTAATTTATTAAGATAATAAGAACAAAGATGGTGCTTAGTTGACTGTGTGGGTCATAGTTTTCCAATTTTAAGGACATAACTTGAAAATGGTTTCAGTTACTGATTTTTAATCTGCACCACTGGAAAGCTCTCGCCGAGACGATCGAGTTGGTATATTGGAATGTCAAAATCAGTCAAAAATTGGAGAAGTTATCGTATTTCTGCCGGATTCGAGTTTTTCGAGTACGGACGCGGGCAGCGAGCCGAGTTAGAGTACAAGTTTCATACTCAGCTCGGCTCGAATTTTTCGAGTATCGCACATCCCTATTATGGGACATATTGAATTAAGTCGTGAACTGCCGCGACCCTTGGGTAGAGGTAAGTTTTTTGTCCCACGTGCTATTAGAAAACTGAACGCCGTCATCAAACTTAGGCTTTGGAAACGTTACAGGTCTGATAAACAACCTGAAACACTGCGTGCTTACAATATAGCAAAAAAAGCTTATTCGACATAACTGAATCATGGCATAAATCCAGAGAAATTGCTGCTATCAGGGAGGGTAGCCACTCGGCTCTTTTCAAGCTTTATCGCAGTCGTACTTCAGCATCCCGAACCCTTCCACCCATGAAGGTGGGATCTGAATTCATAGAGGACACTGGTGAACAGGCCGAAATATTTTGCGATATCTTCATGTCTAATACAATCATTGACGATGGTAACCAAAGCTGTAACGACGGATGCTACGACGGCGGAGGTGCTTGTAACATCGCCGCTCGCCTGGTGTAACTTGATCTTCTTACTATTACTTTTGGGTACTTTTTGTTTCAAATAAGCACAACAGCTACCGTCCCGGCGTAGGGAATGGAGCTACACATGTCCTAATATTGTAGGCTAACTGTAATAATAAGCGGTAACGCTGCCACCAAGGTGGGAAAATTAGGCTAGCTAAGCTAAGTTTAAGAGAATTGTCTTAATTTCTTACTTCTAGCGAACGACGGACGAGTAAACCAACTGGGTTTTAAACTCCCGGTTTTATTTTTGAACAAACATGTTAAAAATCAAAACGCACTTTACATTTACATTTGGCAAATTTACAACTGAATTAGTTTATAAATAACACGGGGAATTTACAATAAAATTCGACACTAGAACCAACACGAGGTTCACGTAAAACAATTTCAAATAGAAAAAGTGAGTTGAGTAGGCACAAGGGGATTTCGCAAAAGAGCCCTCTAAATTACGAACAGCCTCGGCTGTCTAGTAATAGAGGCCCTAAATAACAGTTATGTTTCAACCGTGAATTAACTAAGCATTAAACCTCCCAGAGTTGCTGTTGATAAGTCAACTCCTTAAATTATAAAGCCTCGGCTACATATAAAGTGGATCCGAGCAACCTTCCACGAAGATCAAACCGTCCCTGTTTACTTTAAACTACGTTTAAAAAAACAAAATAATGAAAGCTGGTTTTTAGTAAGGGACCGTGAACCCTTAAATTATGGCCGCCAACGTCCGAAATGCCGTTTGGCTTGACGCACCATAAATTTACCTTCTAAAGCTACGAGGTTAAGTTTAAACTATAAATTTTGAATGGAGTTTCCAAAAAAATAAACTTTTAAAGCTAAACTAAGTACGATACGAACCACTACCTTTGCCTGGCATGGCAACAATCGGACCGCGGCATCTCCACTCCCGACCGGCGTAGCGACCTCTAGCTTTGAGAATCCTTGAGCTGTGCTAACGGGTGTCTCTGGGTTTGGGGCTATATACTCATTACCGGAAGTCGGCGCGGACGCCGAGGATAGCTTCGGAGGGGGGGTGCGGGGAAGAGAGTCGGACATCTGGAGGAGGAGTGACTGACCCAAATCGGCCGAGCTGTCACTACCGGAAGTTGGAGTGGCAGCGCGGACGACCGGGGTAGCTGGAGCGCTCTGACTGGCTGACGGAATTGAAGTAGTGTTTTGGTTGGCTGTATTCGAATTGACAAAGGGAATTGCCGACTTGGAAACTTAGAGGCCTGGCTTTGAATGTGCAAGTGAGTTTTCAACTCATAACAACGTGATTTTTTTAGGCCTATTAAAATAAACTACGACGTTAGGCATCGCAACTATTGAAGGAGGCGGGGGGGGGGGGGGGGCACCGAAGTGTAATGCACAGAGTAAACATTTGACTTTGGGAAACGGATTGCTATATACAAGGCATGTTTTTAGAGGTTCACTACGGTCGGAGTTTGGATGGAGATGCTATAAAAAATAAACATAAAATCATACACTGGGTCCATAAAAGTATACAAACATAAACATGGGAGCTCCGGTAGGGTTCATGGCAAGAAGTTAAGTTTACCAAAATGCATTAAGTGCACAAATCAAAAGATTAAATGTTCCAGCTAGTTTTTAAAGGGCTAATTGCAGTTTAGGTTAGATTTTTAAACTGGTTTGAACATCGGACATTTTTCATAATTAAGCAAAGTCGTCACCTGTTACAAAAAAAAAATATTGTGTGTTGACAACATCTAAAACACAACTAAGCTGAATAGTGTTTCGGCTTTATGCCTAAGAAAATGTACATTATTTACATTTTAAAGTGAAATCGCCATATAGACGATTGTTCTTCTGGTGTGGAAGAATACTGCCTTCAGATTTTTTCTTCGGTGGTGTTGAGGTGTCCTCACCACGAGCGTCTGATACGAGACCGCGTTTACAAAGCCTACCGGCACCACAATTACTGGGATCTTATATTCCATGTACCATTGTCCCGTTCACAGAAACTTCTGTAGTAACGGCCATAAAAAAAATTAAAACCTAGTAAGTCTATTGGCCTTTCCGCTTAAATAGCTGGGAAATGTCATCAGCAGACCTTGTAAACGAGCGTCACCGAAAATGCCTGTTTTTCAAAAATTTGAAATTTTTCTTCTTGAGCGCCCAAATGCCTCGCCGAGGCACATTTCGCCGTTTCTTCAATAGTGGACCAAATCGGCCCAAATTTCCAACATCCATAGTCCATCCAAATACAAGACACTTGGGGAAGCCCAAATCCGGACTTTCCACCAGGAAGAACCTTTAAACCACGTTTGAAGATCACCTCCAAGCCATCAACATGGCCGCCATTATTGAACTCTGTATTTATGTACTTTTATTTTATCCTTTTCCTTTTAGGGCAAAAAGCCCGAACACACTAGCTTAGTGCATTTTAGGAGGAGCTTCCTCTGCGAAGGTACTGAACCTCGAGGATTTGTACAGACAACCATTTTGTAGTGTGATATTTTTTATTGTGTTTGTCGGCCGCAATCCTTATGAAAAATTTCCACAACGATCAATTTTAACTTCAAAATTTTAAACGTTAAACGTTCCCAATAACTTAATGCGTTATAGCATCCAACTAAGCTAGTTTCTTTAACCGCATTTATCCTTTTATTATATTCTTTTACCCCCAGAAACGCTACCAGGTGTCCAAACGTATTACGACCTGGCATTCTGCCGGACACGAATTTTCAGTGTATATATGTTTATTTTAGTTCTCCTCTGGACCTGACTGAGACCTACCGAATGCCGCAAATAGCTTGATCTACTATTAAACACTAAAAGAATTCTTAAAAAG
>JAHWFP010150273.1:0-39543 GCA_023313725.1 Lithobius niger | reverse complement strand
GCTATTTTCCCCACCGGGAGCGGTCGTCCTATTCATCCTCTCAACACTACTGGTTTTCAACTTACCGCCACTGTCGGCCACTCACCTAACGCCCGCCATCGGATCGGCACGGACCTGCCTTGAGGGACAGTGACAACTCCACTGGCTCACTCTACAAATCACCATCTACTTGAAAAAAATGGTATTTCAACACGAACATCCCGGGGAAGAACGGGAGGCAACGACGCCTCCGTAACCACGAATCACAAAAGCTTCATTCTCGGCCGCCATCTTGCCCTCGGCATTGACCGGCCGACCAAAAAACACCGCCGGCATGGCCGTATCCGTTAAGCCTACCGACTACTGACCGTTGCCGTGCTTCGATCCCGTTCCCACCGTGCTGCTTTCCAATAAGCCGCTCGTCGGATCCACTTCTTGACATCGAAGTCCGTTGTTGTAGTCCATAATACGCGTTGGTTAATTCGCGAAGCACGCAGTAAAAACTCGCACAACCATCCACGATGGAGTGCTCGAAAAGTGATGCTGTTGGACTGGTGGGGGCGCTGACGTCGGTAAGGACGTGCAGCGCCGCCTGGCGGCAGTGGAGAAAAGCTTAGGGAGAACGTAAAAAATGGTGTTTTTAGTTCATAAGCGAGCAGTAAATAGCGTAAAAAGGTGGTTTTAGCAATATTACTGAAGGTAAGTATTTGCAGGAAGTAAGAAACTATCTCACTCCATGTATTGACATGTAATAAAGCAAAACTAGGCCTAGTAAAAGATTGTAAAAGTTCAGCTGCAGAATCATTCTAATGACATGCAGTATTTTCAATATAATCGGACTGGTGGGAAAGGGGGAGGAGGGGGACCAGGGTGTCATATTATATTTTTTTTAACTTGTGGCGTAGTAATTGGCCTTGCACCTAAAATATCACGTACATGGGACTTGCTTTTAAAACAGTTAATTTTTTGTGTATACTCTTTCCTTAATCGGCTTATCCAAGTTTTAGATTATCTGAACTACCCTTGGTCCCAATTAGTTTGAATAACCGAGCCAAGGTTTTATTTAACAACAAAAATAAACTAGCCTACTGGCATTACAATTAAGACTTACTATGCAATATCACATAAAAAAAAATGCCTGGTTGCCGGGTCGTTTTGAAATGATTTTGCCTGAGAAACATGACACTTTTATTTCCGTGGCCTTTTCGTGGGCCAGTACGATAATAGTTTACAGACGTTTTTTTTTTTTTTTTTCTTGATTGATAACACCTGTCAGGTACTGCAGGTGAAAATCTGACTGGTATAATAAATAGCAGACTGCGTTACTCAGACTGGAGACATCTCTTTTTCTACAACTGGAAACTTTCAGATACTTACTACACTAATTGAACTACTGATCCCATTACGTTGGGCAACTGGAATAAGAACAGGAACAGAAGCAGGCTTTACATCTTCTGGAGGTGGAGTTTTTTCTTTTACTGAAGTGGCAGTACTGGTGTTTAGCGTAACTGTGCTGTTGGGCTTATCCCATTCAAAAGCCATTCCTTCATCATCATCATCATCATCCTGCTCCATGATTGGCGGCCTTGTCGGAATTTCTTTCTTCACTTTGTACATGCTAGAATTAATCTGTTGACCATTGGTAACACATTCGCTAAAGATGCTCTGAGGTTCTGAAAAGAAATTCGAATACATTATAGATGGGAACTTTTAAAGCTTTGTTATCAACAGCTTATGAATTACGGCTATTACGAACGGCTCAGCACAATGGACCTATCGAACTTCATCAAGTTTTTTTTCATCCGACTTCGGATTTACTGCAGTCTAAAAGCAGTAAAAAAAAAAGACTGAATGAGATAACTTGTACGCGAAGCAAACAGTCTCCATTAAAGACTTGGCCTTGTGAAGATGCAAGATACACTAATCTGAAAAAGAAAGAAAAAAGACAACTGCCCCGACTGGGACTCGAACCCAGGACTTCCCGTTGACTAGGCCGGGCGCTCTAACCACTGCGCTACCAGGGTGGATACTGGCTACAGGCTCCAGTAGAGCTAAGTAAACTGTTCTCTTTAGCATATGGCTGTGACCTCTAGGTCACCAGTGAGAAAGACGGCACAGCTACTTAACACGGCTGGAACCTGTAGCCAGTATCCGTCCTAGTAGCGAAGTGGTTAGAGTTACCGGCCTAGTCAGCGGGAAGTCCTGGGTTTGAGTCCGTAGGGGCAGTTGTCTTTTCTTTCTTTCTCTGAATAGTGTATCTTGCCTCACAAGGTCAGTCTTTAATGCAGACTGTTTGCTTCGTTTACCCTTTACCTTGTGATTTATTCTTTATTTAGAGATAACTTGACGAAACTTGGAATTACATTGAAAGAATTTGCAATTTAAGAATTTAATATATTTAATGAATTGCTTAGCAGTTTGAATTGCTTAGCAGTTTGAGTATTGGATGGTCGGGGCTGCCGGGGTAAATCTACAACAGTTACTACTTGGAGGAAGAATTCAGAATAAGTCACAACAGCATTCGCGTATTACTTTTTTTGATGAACTTTGGCACAAGGTGGTAGAAGTATTTACTACAACCATTCGTCTTCTTCAGGCTTTCACCATTTGTTTTTCAGTTCTGTTTATATCTGGGTGGCTGTTAGAATGAGCCCATTTCTGAACTCTGCGCATTCAGTCACTAACGGTCAGAGTGAAAGCTAGTAAATTGTGTATGACTGTTTTTATTGTTGCACGAGTTACTGTTTGTCTGGTTGCAGGCTGAGAATGAAAAATTTTTTAGTCGTATTGTATTCTGTCAATACCAGTCTTTAAAGTTGACTGACATGCTTCAATACACCTTTAGTTTGCATTTTTATCTGTATACACACAAACCGTTATGACAAAAGCAAAACTGTTATATTTTCTTCCCCAATACGGATGAGATTTTGAACCTCATTGGTTGCTCCGCTGGGCCTAGTTGGTTGTGTAGTAGCAATGGGTTTTAGCATGCCCCATCAGTGCTGACTGTCCCAAAGTGATGTACTCGGTTTGCAGCACGCACTCATTTTGTCGCGTGGGACACCTCAATTTTTTCCTTTTTCCGATTTCCATGCACATGTAAGAATCAAGATCTTTCTTTCGAAGCATCGGATGCCCCTCCAATCCTTCTAGTCATCGTCCACGACCTTTGACTTGTTCAGTAACTTTTCACCTAAAGTATCCCCCCCCCCCCCCGCCCCTCCTAAAAAAAAATGTAGTCATCACCATTTTTTAGAAGTCCACACTTCACAATTTACACACACTTTCAAAAACGGGACAAACAAAAACGTGTACGTAATTTATGAAGTGTGGACTTGTAAATTATGAGACGATTTCAAAGTAAATACAGGTTTGGTTTTTTTGGTCATCGGCATGTTTCTGGTGCACCTCGATGGGCCGAACAGAATCAGAAAATTCAGTTTCAATAACAAGGTTAGATGCAACGATCAGCAAACAATGAAAAACTAAACAGTTACAGTACCTCAGTTTTATAAGAGGTAAGATTAATGGACTTTAATGAACATAATGGACAAAAATTTAACATGCACAAGTCTGTGAAAAGGTAATTATTAGGAAATCACTCTACATACCTAAAGAAACACTTTCCAGTTGCGTTTCAAGCTTGATAACTTTTGCTGCAGGTTCATTTGAAGGCAGGTCTCCAGGTCTTAGCCTGGAAGCAAATTAAAGCTTGTGTTAACATAATATATGCTTGATGCGGGTGAAACAAAATGTATCAGACACGAGGAAGAAAAAAGAAACAGGTGTAGCAGTCCACCACATGAGCACTCAACATAGGATTGACTGGGAAAAAACAGTCATCCTATTGGTGTCGTATTAAAAAAATGACAAGCATGTACGAGGATTGGAATCCCTGGCATTTCAAGCGCACATCGAGAAAGATAAGCCACTGATGAACAGTCAGGCAACCTCGAATCCAGCGATTAAATATATTGTACAAAACGGCCTAAGAAATCGTCTGCTTGACAAGTGGGACAAGGCTGACGAATACAGTAGACTACGGGTCAGTCCGAATTCGAATTGCAGTGTGAGCAACGATGCAAACAGAAGAAAAAACAGCAGAATGGCTGATGAAGAAAGTCGAAGCGTATTCCAACACCTATTAACAACTGTTGAAAATTCGTGAATACTAAGTATTTGTATTCATTTTGTGAGAATGCACGTTTTAAACGGACCTATTCAAAGTTCTGTGAAAAACTCTTATTAGCAGACGACCGTTTTGTGTGTACAATATATGATAGAATCGAAGTGAATATTAACGTCTTAACAGTATGAACGCATATATATATATATATATATATATATATATATATATATATACACACACACACACACACGTTGGCCACAAGTAGACCTGAATAAAGTAATGACATACACATACGGCTACGTCTAAACTTGTTGTTTGGCCGGAAAGTAGTGCCACCTAGCAATGAATCTTTTGGGGTAGAATTTCCTGTAATTACATTCACCATGCATACAGCACGCCGGGTGTAAGTCTTTAGGTGTCTTAGAAAAGTACGCTTTGTAAAACCAAGCCCGGAGTCCAACAAAGACTTAAATTCAGCTTCCATAGCAAAGAATGGCGAAGTAGGGCCTAATTAAAGTTATTTAAAAAAGATTAATGGCGACTGCTAGCTATCGCCGACAAAGAATAAATTTAATAAGAGCATGACGTGCACATGACTTTCCTGGACACTGCCCAAAACAAAAGTGACTAGGCTAGCATTATATCTGTACTAGCGGAGTCGCGCGCGTCGCTCGCGCAATCCGCGGGGGGTCTCCCCCCCCCCCATTTAATTTGCCGTTCGGTCGGTAGATGGCATCGTATGTTCGCGCTGCTGGTCTGGAGAGTGGAGATGCTGCTCCCTCTTTGGCTGCTGCCGATGGCTGCCTTGCAGATTTAGTGTAATTATATAGATGATATAAGGCACGACGCCAGCACTCCTAACGGTGGAGAAGCTAAACTTAACGTTTAAATGAATTAATAAATAAAACGGATGTTTAATTTTAATTTTGGGCAATTAAAAGAGCGAATCGAAACATTTTAGCACATAATGAAGGTTACTTTTTTTGCAGATAGTAAGAAAGTTCATCCCCCTGTTTAGTTTAAAGTTTTAGGCACACGTTTGTGCTTAGATGAACATATTGAAAAGATGAACTATTTTCTACTTTGAATGTTCGAAATCGATAAATCACCAATTTTGCACTCAAATTCAAACAACAAAAATTCATTAAGTACTTTGCGAGTTTTTGATAGGTCTAATAGTCCGAGTGGTGTTATTTTCGGTCTCTCCTATCTTCTTCAGGTTTCCTTTCTTGTACTTGCTTCTGTTTTACATTGCCAAGAGTACTCGTGTTTTCAAAATGTGCGAAAACCGTTGCCCACTGTATTTGTCGCGTGACGCTTACTCAGCGCTCATACAGTTCCACTTGCGTGAGAGATGTGTCCGCTACTCTTTGCTAATGAAGAACTTGATGTTAGGATTTGATGGACCTAGTAGATTCATGAGAGGCTGTCCGCTAGTTACATAGTGCTGTATCGCCAGCAACTCAAGTACTCTTAAATATAAAACTCTTTTATTATTAGACACTAGTAGAGTAGTAATTTGGTCTTAATCAATATTGCGCTCAGTACTCATGCGGTGGCAGTTTACGTAGAACAAACACGAAAAGAAATCCACACTCGAATGAAACAACATATGGCTGATGAGCACGAAGCAAACAGCATCGCCACCCACCGCATGAGTACTGAGCACAAAATCAATTGGGAGCAAACTACTACTCTACTAGTGTCAAATAGTCAAGGAAATTTACATTTAAAAGGACTTGAGTCACTGTCAATTCAACACTGTGTGGCTAGCGGACAACCTCTCATTAATCTACAGGGTCCATCAAATCCTAACACCAAGTTCCTCATTAGCAAAGAGTTGGGGCACCTCTCGCCAAGTTGAACTGTTCGAGAGCTGAGCAAGCAGAACGCGATAAATACAGTGGACAACGGTTTCCACGCGTTTTGGACAACACGAGCACTCGCGGCAATGTAAAGCAGATGCAAGTACAAGAAAGGAAGCCTGAAGAAGATAGGAGAGACCGTAAATAACACCACTCAGACTATTAGTCTATCGAAAATTCGCAAAATACTAAATGTATTTTTGTTGTTTGAATTTAAGCATAAAATTGGTCATGTAGACATTGTAAAGAATTTATCATTTGGTAACATAAGAATAATTTTTTCAAAATTCATCCAATTCAATACAATGAGTACTAAGTCAGATTACCTAATAACAACCTAACAAATTTTTAGTTTACGGGCGAGGTTGCAAATTGAAGCACCAGGCATTTTATTTTATATTTTATGTTATTTAACTGACCACATTTCTTTAACGTGTACCTAGCTCAAAGCTGAAAAAGTATGCAGTCAGCAAAAAAAAATATAATTTTTGCTAATACTGTATGTTATTGGTAATCTAGTATTCAATGTTTTTTTTTTTCAGATTTTGCCAAATAAATTTGCACCATCAAAAAGCTTGCTGGGCTCCCACGCCAAAATCGCAAATTTTCCTTTAAATTTTATGACAATTTTATGACAAATCGGCATTTGTTTCACTTTTTAAGCATCTTAAGGACAATTGTTAACCCATTTTTTCGTTTTTAATTTGGTGACTTGGTGTTGAGGAAGAGGCGTGTTGTTGGAGGGCTTTTTTTTTTGGATAAAATGAAAATGTGACTTTCAATTTTCGATAGTATCGCACACCCCTGGTTTCTTGTACAAATCTGACAGAGCAGTGCTCTCAAACGCGGTCACGATAAACCCACTCCAAACAGACAGTACAGACAACCTTCCTCAAGAGGGGCTATCCCGCTAGATTAACAAATGTCGAAACCAAGAAAGCCTGAACAGAAGGAATCAACCAAAAGAAAAATAGCCGCAAGAAGATCGACCAAAGGCACGCATGACCTACTCGCCAGGGGGATGCGATGGAGCGGAGAAAGTGCTAAGAATTCAGGGAGTTGAATGCCAAAACAGATACCCCCCTAACAACCGATTCAAAAGAATGCTCCGAGCAAGACCACCGGATTTCCCCCCCCCCCCCCAGCACCTAAGGTAGGCGATCAACTAATCTCCGAAAATTTAAAGTAAAATTTAAATTTGATTGTGCTTAACAACTGCAGGCCTTCCAGTGAACTTTCCAAAAAAGTAGGATAACAGGAGCAAAATAATAGAAATAAGTTACAGTCTGGCGCATTGCTTATATAGTTGCTTTGGTGCACTGAATTCTTTCAGTGCCATCTTGCTTTAAAACATAGTCTTTTGTAGTTCTCAGTCTGATGGAGCTTTTTGCGTAATGAGATGCACCCTGATATCATCAGCACATTTTTGAGCGAGATTCTTCGTTCAACATCAGCATTGCCATGAGCTAAAGTGAGGCCGCATTTACAACTTTCGCTAAGTGAGATTACTTCTTCATTCGGCTCCTTCAGTTGAAATATTTTTTCCTAGTAAGAGACATTTCTCTGGAGTTAGGGGTGTGCAAAACTCGAAAAATTCGAGTCCAGTCGAGCTCCGACTTGGGCTCAAGCTCGACTCAACCCTTCTTACAAAAGCTTGAATGTTTCAAGTTGTTCGAGTTTAGTCATACGAAGCATTGCTGCAATCAATAAAATTAATTAATCAAAAAAATCATCTTACATAGTTACGTGTTAAAAACTTAATTAGTTTTAAATTTATACTTTTAGCCTACGATCAAAACTTAGTGAGGGTTGACCAGATATTTCAACGCGTGTTCTGTAGCAAGCACTGGTACAATTATATATTGTTACTTGGCAGTTAACATTGAACTTGGTTGAAGAGTAGCCTACAATTTCACATTGTAATTTAGCTGCTAACATTCAGCTTGAATTAAACGTTTTGGAAAAACTCGAGCTCGACTCGAGACTCGAAACATTGGCCAGGTACTCGACTCTAATCGACTCGAAGTCAAATTATTGAGCTCGCACATCCCTATCCGGAGTTCAACTTTGCTGTGTTTTTAAGTCGTCAGAAATATCAGAATAAACTGGGTAACATTTTCATTCATCTATTACCTTGTCTGTTTCAAGTGGCCGCAAGGGATGCCCCATCATTTTAAGAATCCGCTTAAGTGCTTGTTGCAGAGATTTTGCCTTCTTTGCAACCCATGAAGGCATTGAGAATTCTTTAAAACTGGCTTCTTTAAAGGCAATATTTTTGACAGTTTCTTGTACGCTATCGTGAAGATGTATTCGTACATTATATGCAGTCAAATGGTCGAAGACGCTCAGTTTTTTTTTTTTTTTTTTAAAGTAGTGTCTTTTCTGTTTCGGAACCAATTTACGTTTTCGTTTGGCAAGAGATTCTTTTCTTCGCTCACATTTATTTGCCAAGAGAGCACTGTCTGCGACATTCTCCACAACTTCTGGTTTCATAAATTGCCTTAGACATTGTAATAGAAGATCATTTAATTTGTATATAAAGTATGTGCACCAAAGTAACTTAATTCTTTCTGTAAGGGCGTCGTCAGAAAATTAGTGAAGAATTTACAGCACATATCAGAAAGTGAATTATCGGAAAAGAAGAACCTTGAACACTGTAATAATTCTCTTGTAACAAACTGATTGGCTTAGTTTTGTTAGTTCACATTGTATTTAGGTCTGCGTCTGTACTGAAATTTCAGCATGTGATCCATTTTAAACTTTTAAAAGTAGCAAAAGCACAACATTTCTTAAAAAGTAGGACAAAAGTAGGACATTCACCACAAAAAGTAGGAAAAGTATGACAACTGGAAGGGCTGCAACTGTGTGTGAAAATTTAATTGCGCTTAACTAGCTGTGTTTCTGTTAGGTGGAAAAAGTTTATAAAATCAAGATATATACTTTAACAGATATGTCCTCTTAGTGTGAATTTCTTTTACAGCGTTTTGTAGAAATGTCTAATATTTTTATGATATTTATGGCATAAAACAAAATTGTATAACAATTTTACGACATTTCGATAAAATCAAAAAATTGTATGAATTTTATGACATGTGGGAGCCCTGAGCTTGTTTCGAGCCGGCCAAAATGGTATATTGGAATGTCAAAATTGGTCAAAATTTTGCGAAACTGATTTTTTGGAGGTTGGACCAAGATTCAGATAGAATATTTTGACCCGCGATAATTTAAGAACCCCGCACATGCCTGTAAACCAAACAATTAACTTTGCATGGCCTTAAAAGACTACTTAATTTAGCTAAACCCATTAAAATGTTTCTCTGTGTTAACAATCCACAAACCTTTACTGAAAACGGGATGTTTTGACGCTCCTCAAACAATAATGTCAAATGGCTTATTTTCAAGAACCAAAATTCACGTTCTAAAAGGTCTCAGTGAACACACACTGTAAACCTTTCACTGTAAAGGAAGGCTTTTTGAAGCTCCTCTCGCCATAATGCTTCAAAAAGTAGCTGCTTACGTTAAACATTTGCTTATAATCAGCGTGGCCTTATAATTTAACTTGGTAAACAAAACTAAGAACATTGTACGTTATTTGGAGAAGTCCACGTGGTCACTCAGCAAGGCATTCATTCACATTCTAAGCTGCATCAAACTCCAGACAGTGTAGCAGTATTTTGCATGTGCAGAGGAAATCCGAAGTGAGTTAACACTCATCATAAAGTGCACTGCGGCAGATATGTGCGATGCACCGTAACAATACAATTTATTTGATTCTGAGTTAACGACAAAATTTTGCGAACGACTAATGATCTGAATGTCAATTTCGATATTACTACTTCGAAATTGTTTCGAATTTTTCACTACGAGCACCAACTTCTTACAGTTTAGTTACTGTTAGGGTTGTGTTAAACTTAAAACGTCTTAACGTTTTTGGGAATTTTGTTTAATATTAAACCTAACTTTAAAACAAAATTTGTTGAACAAAACTGATTCTCCCACCCCAAATGTATTTATGTTAGCTTTAATATGTAAATAAAATGGAAAAAATAGCAACCACATTCAAATTTGATACTAATTTCTACTAACCATTAACAGATTTAAATGTGGTTACTATAAGTTAGTCACGTCTTGTTTTTGAGTTGCACCATTTTCCTTAACTGAATGCATATTCCAATAAGTATTCACAGAGTAGCGCCGGTGACCGAGTCACTCATCAGTCATCAGCCTTACCATTATTTCCGGTGCAAGCGTTGTGGACAATAGTCTTTGGCGAGAGGTGTTGCCCATAGACTTACGAAGCGCAGTGACAAAGCGCAACATGATACTTATGATTTTGGAACTGAGGACACGTGCGCAACACAAAGCTCATGATTTAAAAAATACCTTTGGTTAAACATCCCTGGCTTTATGGATTAACCGTTTCTGGCCACTTCAGGTTTACACCAAGATAGCTACCGATGTATAAAAGCGTAGTTAGTCCACCTAAGAAGGAAAATCAAGGCAGCAGACTGATAGTTTTGCCGTTGAAATGTATTTGGGATACTTCAGAGAAACTTGGCAGAAGTGAATCTTGATACTATTCTCCAGAAATAAAAAAACAAAGGCGAAAATATTAACGAATCTGAGTTGGTGAGTTAAGATTGACACGGGCGATGTCAAAAGATTTATGGAATTTTTAAGTCTTTGCTTTAAATGAAATTAACCTTGTAAGACCTTGTTGTAATGATTTTTTTTAGACGATTTTGTCGTTGACATCTTTAGCAGAAAGTTATAGCTTTTTTTGGGTGAGAGAATTAGATGTTTAAACGGTAAAACGGCAAGGCTGTACCGATATAGATGCCACATCGGTAAATCTGTAGCTATTCAGTGTATCGGTATTGGATCAGAATCGGTATTTCTCAGTGATTCTTTAGATACCACACCATAACATTACTGAGCGACAAAACTTTGTGTTCCGTGCCCGCTGACTACCACGATTCTGGAAATGGTACAGGATTACTCCATGTACTTCACTTAAGGCATAAAAACGCATATACATTTATTTATATTTATTTATGCAAAGCGTGATATTTCCTGAATGGCTTGATCCTCATGGTGACTTCACGGTAGCTCTGTACCTTGGAGTATTGTAAAGGCGTGGGTCAACTGTCATGCAAATCCATTCCCAGGAAGCTGAGAAAAGTGTCCCTAATGTATGGTGTGTAGGGGACAAACTAAAAATAAGAAAATGTGTAGGGGACAAACTAAAAATAAGAAAATCAAGTTCCAACAAAGGTTATTAGCCACAGTGGCAAAGCTCACGAACTGTACAGGATGCATATCAGTGGTGATGTCACAAAAACATAAGAAAAGCTGGATGTGACTGCTTTGGAAAGCAGAAACTCCCACAATTCCAATGGTATCAAACATGGCGGCCTCCACGAATGCAAAAGATCAAAATAAGGGTGTTGAAAATTAGGAGGTTCACAAATTTTGAGATTAGAAAAATCGCAAAAGTGATAACACAGGTACACAAAATAGTGCATATTTGCAACATTTAAGAGTGGAATTTACATACGAGGTTCGTAATTACAAAGTTTAATAAGTACCTAAAAATGCATTTAGCTGAATACAATATTTCTTCGATTTTCATAATATTTTCATTTTATGTGACCCCATAAGAAAAGTATAACAGAAATTATTTGCTTCCTTAAATAACATAATGTCCATGACTATAATCTGTTCCACATTATGTTTTCAGAAAACTGACTGCATGATGCCATGTTTTTCTTCCACTAACGACTGCAAAAACATGTAAATATCGCACTCGTAGACTCTAACAGTAACTGTGGAGAGTCTACAAGTGTGAAATCAACACGTTTTGCACTTATAGTGCAAGAAAACATGAAGTCATTAAGTCAGTTTCCTGCAGACATAAAGTGGAACAGACTATAAACAAAGCCTACATACCTTTTGCTATCTTTTATATTGTATCCCGACTCAACTTCATGCGACACCATCTGCAACGATTACGTACCATAATTACTAACACTGGAATAAAGTCTACCAGTAGTTCGAAGAGCCACAGCGTAAATGAAAAATCAATGAATCAACACACAGAAAACATCCACAGGGACACGCAATGGTTCAAGATGAGAGGTACAGCATCTGGGCCATACTCTGGAAAGTGTGCGAATGCAGAGTGCATTAGGCTGCCACATCAACTTAAATACAGCTTCAAAAACTTTTGAGTATACATTACTAAACATAATACCGTAACCTTTTTCAAGTGATAATAGAGCTTATTATGCATATTAACTACGTAAAAAAAATGTCGATATAAAATTATTGTTAATTTCTGTCTACTGTTTACCAGTGATTTAATTTTTATAAATGAAATAAATAAAATGTCTTCTCCTAACAACTTTTCGTCAGCCTCCGTGAGGGTATTACTAAATTACAGGGAAAAAAAATAGTAATCTACGTTAATAAAAACGAGTTGCAGTGTTGTAAAACGGCCACCCTACCCAGATGGACACCAGTCTAATAATAACGGTAACAATGCTGCGTTGATTGTCAACAACACCCGACCACCCGTCTAATAATAACAGTATTCGATTATTGCAAACGGAATGATTGTTGGCAATAAACTAAAAACTGATTGTTGTTAGTCAGCTGAATCAATGGATAAAATAATGCTTCAGTACAGGTATATGCATGTTAATATTAAACCGCTGGCTAAAGGTTCTGTCGTTGTAGACGATTAAAATAAAGGATTAGTGTAACTCGGTTAAAGGTTGAAAAAAATTCGACGTTGCTGTACAAAGGCGTATTTATTTATTTATGGTGAAAATATGCATGTGAAAGTGCATACGGTCCGGGTCCGGGTTAGCTCGTACGCGCAAATTGAAAACGTAACTTTTAACTCGCTTTTACGAAGCCGGCTGATAAAGATTTAGACTTTGCTGAACAAAGGCGTATTTAGCTATTTCCGGTGAACAAATGCTTATTGGAAAATGCTTGGTGGAAAATTACAATAAAAGAATTAGTGAAACTCGGTTAATTTTTTTTTTTAAGACAAATCCCACGGGCTAAAGGTTACGCATTTGCTGTACAAATGCGTATTTATTTATTTCCGATGGAATATTCATATGAAAGTTCATGGAATCCGGTTCAGGGGAGGTGCTCATAGAGTGAGTGAAGCGAACGAAAATCAGCGTTTGTTAGCCAGTGTGTGCAAAAATACATACACAGGATATACGCCTTCTGCAACAAACACATGAGAGAGCAAGCCGTCCCAATGTATGTGCATCAAAAAACACCCGTGCACAGCACGGGCTTCAGCTAGTTTTAATATAATTTGCACCGATTTACTATTAAGTATTAAACTAAAACCAATCTGTCTTTTGTAGTTTACAAATTTCCAGTTTTATTGTCCAGAGCCAATAAGTGGAATGTCAAGTCAGATATCCCACTAGTGGGTTCCCAACTTAATAAAAATGTGTGTCTACTGTTACATCATTGATTAAAAGAATTTTGTGACGACGATGAACAAAAAAGCAGCATTTGTCAACAAGAATACCTAAAATTTGTGATCCACTAGTTTGGAATGTTACGAAAAGTTGGGAAAGATGCACAAAAGCAATCTTGTTGACCAGGCAAGAAAGTGTGTTTGAATTTTCGGTGAAGAAACGGGTCATTCACTTCTTCAGCACACAAATACGAAGCACACACAAACTACAGTCACATGTTTTGAGTACTTACAAATTCAAAAGCTTTTCATGATGTTTCACATAAATCACTAAGCAGTAGTTGCCGATTTGTCAGTTGATGTGCGGAGCGTATCCAGCTACTGTACCGTAATATGCAGTTGTACTATGAAGCAAAATGATACGAACTATCGATGCTACGACTTACCAATTTATCGTGCCACCTGGATGCTTGCAGGAGAGAGATTATCAAGAGATCGATAGTGGTTAGGCCTAAAGTTGGCTCCACAAAAGGTAAATCTTGTACAATGTGAAGTTCTTCTTTTCGTATTTGGTGTATGGAGTGGTTCCAAGCTAGTGCATCAGTTGTATTGCTTTTGAATTAGTGAGGACTCAAAACATGTGTCTGTGCTTCATTTTTATGCGCTGAAGAAGACGAACTGCCCATTTCTTCACCGAAAATTCCAAGGGACTTTCTTGTCTGGCCCTCAAGGTGGTGTTTTTCCTTACGTTTCGTGATGCTTAACGTAAACTACCGTAAACGGCGGTTGCCGATTTTTCAATTTAGATCATTGAATGAACAAGAGCAGCTATCCGTAAATTGATGTCACACTAAGTTTACCCCCCCCCCCCCCCCGGCTATTGCTGGAAGAAACAATCACGACTATAAAATAACAAAAGAAAGAGTACACATACGTTTGTGTTAGAAATTTCGTATAACACTTCTAAGTAGAATTTTCATAAGATTAATTTAAGTTTGTGCTAACTTGCTTGCTAATGGAGTTAAACTCAAATAAACAGCATACTCGCTAATATTGTAATGTAAAAATAGATCAGCTCACTTGCTGATACATTTGTTTGATACTAAGCATGTAGCAGCTTACTTGCTAGTATTATGAGTAGATAGGCTGCTTGAGTGAGATGTATCTTTGGTAACTTACGACTCGCCGTAGGGGTACACGGACAAGTCATACTTTGGAAGGAGAATCAAGATTTTGAATGTTTATGCGAAATCCAAAAGTTCAACATCAGGCAAAGTATATTGTTGAAAATTCACACCTGCAGCAGTGTTGAACTTTTGGATTTTGCTTAAACATTCGAAATGTTGTCTGCTTAGAGGCAACAGAAGTACATAGATTCCCGTTGAGGGAACTATCGTCGTTTTTGTATGCTGTGCTTCCGTTTGTCCAGTCAGACTGATTTTTCGTCTGATTGGAAGTCTGCTGTATCTAAAGCTTATCAGTGACCAATAAATGATAAGTGATAAATTTTAAACTACAAATTTGGGATTTAGAACTGGTGGCGCCCTCCAGACTCGATCTACGAACTAAAATTTCTACCCGTAACATGTCAATGTCGAAGTGTTTTATAAAACATTCAGCTCTTAAAAATAAATGCAACACAGAGCATAGTGGAGTCAGTTATAACTGCTCAGTCTGTAAGGAATGAACAAATACCAAATACGACAACAAACAAAGACGAAGCATGTGGACAAAACAATACATGAATCAAATAGCTTAACAATGATACAATCTGTTGTTGTTATAGTTACTTAAGGAAGCTGAACTTAAACCTGGTCATCGTCCACATTGTAAACGAAGAAAGGGAAAATTTATCTGGAGAATCTGCAAGCTCGTGGACAACAATGAGAACCATACAGAGGTGAAATACTGTAAATCAGATATTGCAAAAAATCTTGTGTGTTCTGCAGATAACGCACTCGTAGCTGCACCATTCGCGTGTTAATGCCAGAACCCACTCTATTTCACGCAATATCCTCTACTATACAGAACCTTCCATTCAAACATGTGCATGGATTACATCAAAATGTAGGCGATCATGATGCTTAACAGGGATAGGTGATCGTTATGACAACCAATCCAAAGCAGTAAATAAAAGAATGACTTGAAACATGGTGACATCCAGCGTAATAACTAGCTATAATGCCGCAAGGGCAGCTGATAAGAAACTACTGATCGCACTAAGAACCACGCTGGCGTGTGAATGTGGCTGCAGGCCCGTGGGTAAATGCAGCGGATGGTTGTTGCAGGTTAGTTTCTCAACTTGAGCCATCCAAGATGTACAAATGTAGGTGCAACGTAAGAAGACGACAATAATGCCTTTTGGCCGGGAGCTGAAAATGGGCGCAATACTTTCTCAACAGTGGTTTTTTAAATAAAACCAGCGTACCCAGATGCAAGCCCTTCGGGAAAATGCTGCAGCAGGGAAGCGAGTCAGCAGATGAATGCTGAGGGGCAGCTAATATAACGTGTCACTAGAACAGCACATGTACGCTGGGGCCAGCTCGTATCAGAAATAGACTTAAACGTTTTTATGGCCGTATCTTTTTACAGCTTGCTTCATTTCTAAGATTTGGGTAACGTATACGGGGAAACTTCCCATAACAAACAATCACAACTGTAGACCAAGTTTTTCGTAACCGTTTTCCCCCACCCTCTCGAATGTCAATCCAACAGCCTATACTAGGCCTCTTGGCTAATAGATCTTAGATAGCACTTGCTATTCCCCAGTTTCTACTCATCGTCTAGTCAACATATCATCAACGATGCACCTTTCTTCAAATTTATACATTTATTGCACTAAACAATATTCTTTAAACCTTGATAATTGATTGTTGAAAACAGATTGGTTACGCACAATTTCAGAATCAAAATACTGTACCAGTATTCTTGCAAATTTTCAACAGACCGACGACGTCTGTCTTCATCAGGCCTAACCTACACAACTCAAACTTTTGTCAATTACATCGCCACCGTGGAATTCAGCGTTCGAAATCTGCGCACGTGCCTGGTACAGTATTTTGATTCTGAAATTGTGCGTAACAATCTGTTTTCAACAATCAATTATCAAGAATGACGAACTTTCAGAGTAGAAGTCTTTAAACCTATTTACGAAGACAATTTTACGCTCGAATTCAAAAACATCAAATCCCGAAAATGCGAATCTACGAATTTTCGACAAGCTGCTGACTAAGGATGGAAAAATTAGTCTTGTCTGTCTTCTTCAGGCCACCACAAGTAGTTAATTTACAAATTTACATTATTTACAATGTCCGACGTGCATCGACTGTTGTGGAAAGCAGACGACTACTGCGACGCAACTCGTAGCCCTCTGCATTTACAAGGCGGCTCAATGCCATTTTTTCGCAAGGCGCTCGCTCAGTCCTCTGCTGATGAGATGCTGAATTGAAGGATTTGAGGGGCCTTGTATGTTCATAAGCTCTGAACCCCGGGAGATTTCTTGCTGGATTGCCAGTGATTCAAGGCCCCTCAAATGCACGTCCTTTCTGGAATTTGATTCGAGGAGTGTTTGTGTACGGATCCAGGCAATCTTGTGCTGTGTGTCCACCACATGTGGCAATGCTGCTCGTCACTACCTTGTTTCTGGTGTCGGCCATATGTTGACTCACTCTTTCGTGGGCCCCTTTTCTAGTGTCTCCTATATAAATGGCTGGGCATTCCTCACATTCCACTTGAATTTGAGCGTGTAATTATCTTCGTAAATTGTTTCGAACATTCTTTAAACCTACAGTAGTACTATTGAAGAAACATTGATCACGTAGCCTTTACAGATCTGAGCATAACGGTACAAACCATTTCAGTCTAACGTGTAAAGGCCCCAAGACATGTAGGAGTTCTTGCTGAGCACCGTTTTGACAAGTAGGACTAATATTCAAGTCACCAACCGTCGACCAACATTATCGATGGTAGCTTACCACTGAGCTGCTGCTGCCAAGCGTTGTAGCACTTCGAGTGCAGGATTTTGAAATGTTCGTTAATGTGCTGGTGTCCAGTGACTGGTCTATAGTTTGTCTAACGACTCCTCTTGTCTCAGGTACTGTGCTTGTCTGTAATAATTAAAATAATGTTATTTTAATCAGCAATAGACGGAGAATGTAGAGATAAATATCAAATAAATGGGTAAAAGATTTAGGAAGTAAATAAACTCTGCCATTCTTAACTTTGCTAATGTTGCACACCCCTAATATAATCTTTAAGGAGTGATTTACCTTGCTATTCTCACCTAACTTCTCTTCTGCTATACTGCCGAGAAGACTCTGTGTTTGTATTGTCCTGAGAATATAACGAAATTATCTTCCCAGAGGAAAACCAGTGTCGGTAGTTGCATTATTTTATCAGATTTAGATAGCCTACCTTGGTGGGGATTCTGTGTCCACAGCATAAATTTCTGAAGTGCCCTGTGACAAACTCTGAGATGGCATCGCAAACTGCCCTACAAGAGTGCTGGCTGTAAGGAAATAAAAAAATTAACAAAAAAACATGTATTCTGGCGAACTTTGAACAAATTTCTGCCTTTTTCATAGCTTTTTACCGATTTTGATGTTTCAATACACCGTTTTAATCGTCTCGACGAGACCTATTCATCGGCAGGGACAATGATTTTCCACTATTGCGGAATTTTCAAAAAATCGCGGAATTAACAGTAATTGTTTTAGCTTGAAATTTCTTAGTGTTATACCAACCTTACCATAAGCGGGACCATTTTAAAAATCGTGGAAATCGCGGAACATTTGATTTTTCGCGGAAATCCCAAATAGTCGCGGATTTTAACGGATTTGGTCTTATTTTTGGCTTTTTTCAACAATAATAGTAGGTGAAAGCATAAATTTAAACTTTTATGTGAATTCTATATTGTTGATATGTACACACATTGTTGTAAACAAACAACTACACCTTTTTAGCAGTTAAGTAACCGAGCATACACCAAAATTTTAACTTTTTTCTCCTTAATATAACTCTTTTTATTTTGCCGCGGAAAACGACAATTTGTTCCCGCGGAATGTTGTGATTGATGGTCGCGGAAAATCACTGTCTCTGTTCATCGGGTCAAAAGACATCTTAATAGACTAAACACTTGAGAAGTTATTTATTGATAACAGATTGACACGTAGTCACATAATAGAGCACGTAAAAAAAAATATAAAAAGAACATTTTGCCGGCCCCCGGCCAGGCCGGTTAAAAATGGTTTCTTTTGCTGTAGAAAGTACTATACCTGTCAATTTTTAGCATTGCTGTCTCAGTGATGCTGATGGTTTCTTGAGACTTGAATTGCCGCCTCAGTTACCCCACAACGCATGCGCATGCGTGGACCTCCCTATATAAGAATGGCGGCTACGAGGGCTAGTCATCTCTTCGTCTCACGGTTGCATCAAAAGCTGACACGTGAGGGGAGGCAGGGAGGGGCCTAAGGTATAGTACTTTCTACAGCAAAAGAAACCATTTTTAGCCGGCCTGGCCGGGGGCCGGCAAAATGTTCTTTCTTTGCTGTGAAAGTACTATACCTGTCAATTTTTAGCATTGACAGGCTGACCTCGTCAAGTTACGTGGTGGGCACCTTTTGACTGAATTCTCTGGGGTACTGAGGCGGTGAGTCACCTAAGTTGCTAGCAGAGGGCGTGTGGGTGCCCTTGCGAGGCATCGTCCTACCTTTTGTTATATTTGGTGTAAAACTTTGAGCTGATTACAAAAGAAGGAAGGAGATGACATTTACCTTTGTAGTTGTCGGTGGATCCTCTCCGTAATGATGACGTCTACTCCAGTTTACAGGTGAGGAGGCAGGTAGCTGCAGAATCCCAATAGACTGAGTGGTATGGCAGAGCACTGATTGGAGGTGTGAACGGATTGTTCTTGGAAAATGGGGATGCACAGATGAGCAAATAAAGTGGTCATCCCAATGACAGTCTTGTGTTTGATGAAAGGGAGAGGCTGGTTCAGAATTATTTGAGCTTTAGAGGAAGAGGGGGTAGGATTTTGGACTCAGATTTGATACGTTGGAATTTCTTCTTCTTTTTTTTTTTTTTTACTAAAAAAAAGGAAAGAAAAATTTTCTTGCGGGCCGTTCCTGATATCTGAACTAGTGGGGTGGTCCTAAAAGGCGGCCTGAAAGAAGTTAAGTAGGCTAAAAATGATAAGAGGAACACGAATCGATATATGAATGTGTACATACTCTTTTTTTTTTTTTTTTGATGGGGCCCAGTTCGAAAGAGGGAAAAGGTGGGGCCCAGGATGGTGATTTGGTTTACTGGGGGTTGGAACGTAAACCTAGGCAGTAGTGACGTGCCTTGGATCTACAAGGTATGCATGGGATTTCCGTGGACGGGGTTGTTGATAGAGGAGCCACGTCCGGGAGTAATGGATGGGAAATGGTAGCATTGTCGAACTGCCATAGTGACTAGGCTAGCAGGTTGTGCGAAAGTGATGTGTTAGTTATGGCCTTCCATGAGTTCAAGATGTGGGATTGGGTTAAATCCTGAAGCATGGTTGGAATTGTAGCCATGGCTGATAAGCCGTGATCGGTGAACTCGACTGGGCGAGTGGGGAAGTCCTGTTTTAATCTTGGGTCCCTTAAAAACGAGGACAGGGCAGGATGTAGAAAGAGGGTCGCTCTGGGGTATGATGGTCGGAATCGATGTAAATCGGTGATTCCGTGGAGTTTCTAAGATCCGGAAGATGGAGGAGCGTTGGGGTCTTGTTGGGAGTTTTTCTTGCGTAGCGCTTCAGCTAGTTCCCGGTCAGCGAGGTGTTTCAAGTGGCCTGAGGTTTGGGTCTTCAGAGACTGGTTTTCCTTAGTGAGCTTAGAAATTAAAGCATGTTGCTGAACAAGTGAGTCTTGAAGGTGTAAAAGGCAGGGTTACTTTTTTTACATTGAGAGCGTACTGCTTTCGAGCGCGGCTATTAAGTCGTAGCTTGTGGCGTCGGTTGAGGATTATTTTTTCGAAGTCGACTTCGACCGGTTCTTCGGAGTCCAGGCCGTAAAGCGGCGAGTTGTGGTCTACAGGAGTGTCGTGGACCTCTTGAGAGAGTGGCGATTGGGACGGAGGAAGGGACACAATTGAGGGTGAGGATGCCTCAAGTGGAGGAGAGTCTACGTCATCTCCGTGATTAGGAGAAAATGGAGTAGCGGGAACCGTCGGATCGTTGGCTATGGTTGAGAGATCCGGAGTATCTTCCATGAGTGGGGAGGAGGAAGCGTCTTGGAAAATTACTGGATCCTCACTTGAATTCGAGGGTGGAATTTCTTATCTCGGAAAAGGGGAGAGATAAGTCTTCGTGCTAGTCGGGGTAGCAGAAGAAGCCGTCGAGTGGATCCAAGAGTGTTGGGAAATAGGAGTGGAGGTTTCATCCATGTCTCCGGGGGTGGGTGGGATTGCCACCACGGTTGAAGCTGGAGACATTGTTGGGATTACATTTGGCTTGAACTTCTTCAAAGTTTGTTTATGGCTAGATAACTGTCTCTTCCTTGTGGCGGATAGAAGTTGCCGGTAGGCAATCCCTTGCCAATCTTTGAGTGGAATGGTCACGCAAATTAGGCAGGGGCGTTCGTAGAACTCGCATTTCCTGAGGTATTGACACACCTTGTGTGGGTCAATTCGGAAGGGATTGAAAAGCCCTGGGCAGTGGCACTTGCCCGGGTCGTCGATCACGGCCGTGCGGCCAAAGTAAACATCTTCGACGTCTTCGAGAGTCTTAGGCATTTTCGTTCGTACCATTATGGAACCAGTGGAGTAAACTTGCGAAAAAGGAAACAGTACACGCTAAGCAGTGCGATGCGAGCGTAGCAAAAAAGAAGCAGGGGAGAAAGGCGGGTAATAACCCCGAAAACGAAAGGTGGATGCGAACAGGAGGTGGCGCACCTGACGGCGGTGGCGAGTACTACGTGTTGGGTAAGGTGGAGGCTTACGTCCGAGTCCATGATGGGCTGGCGAGTAACCTAAGTTCCGGAGCCCGGTCACAGTGCGGCTGGGATGAGGCAGGTGAAAGATCGAAGGAACGGGGAAGGGAGGGGTGACCCGTGGCCCTGATATGTCTTCCCTTTCGAAATTATGAATGTTTTATTATTTTTTTTTTTTTGTGTGATGATGGCAGAAAGAAATGCCAGGGTTTGATTGACGTAAGCACAGGCGGAAATTGGCTGGCACGAGTTGACTCGTTGGGATGAAGGGCCGTAAGGTGGGGAGCTCACGAGTCGGCATCGGCGTGTCCTAAAACGTCCGGGAATAGAAGAGAACATCGGACATGATGTAGGGAAAGAAAAAGCACGTCGACAGAGGAACGAAAAACAGTCTGAAAGCTAGTGCGAGCCGGGGCAATTCTGGGCTTTCGGACGGGAGTGGGCTGATCGGCAGCATGGAGTGAAGGCGGTTGAGAGTCGGGCCTGATGTAGGTTTAACTCGGTACGGGATAGAATGAGGCAGGGGCTGTCGATGGACGGGCCAATGTAGCTCTACTTCCCCAGCTGGATAGAAAAAAAAGGGGGGGGGGTGCGGCGGAAAAGCCTATAAGGCGGCTCAGACCCGATGGCGGTGGTCTGGTGAGGGGTAGACATGATGCGGGTTTCAGTTCACGGTTGTTGTCCTGGCCGGTAAAGGTAGGGAAAGGCCCACAGCTCCAAAGGCGTTGATGGGAGCGGTGAGAGGCTTGGCGACAACTCGATTCGACGGGAACGTTCCAGCTAAGAACGGCCCGGGGAAGGGTGGTAGGGTGGAAGGATAGCAGCAATGGCGTAGGAGCGGCGAAAGATGACGAGCAGGTGAAAGACCAGAGTCACAATCCCGATTTGCAGACAACGGCCCAGCTATGGTCAGACCGGAGCGTACAGAAGACAACGACATCGGAGTGGCGGGCGAAAGACGGCAAGAGGGCCAGAGGCGGAGGCCGTTGACGTACGATTCAGTTCAAAACTGTTCTCACGGTTGGACCGGTGAGGGGTGGAACATCAAAACCCTCAGATCAGAGATTGGGACAACAACACCGACTCTATGGCGACATCCCGGCTGTGGGCAGACCGGAGACGGTTAGGGACACTGCGTGTGGAAGGAAGGCGGGCGAGAGACGGCAGGACCGGAGTCGAAGGTCGTTGATAGACGATCGAGATGACGACGGCTACCAGTGAAGCTTTACAGTCGAAGTGGGAGAGGCGAGGGGATAGAAGGGCGAACCCAATTCGACGGCAGCGTTTCGGCTATGGGCAGACCGGGGACGTGGAAACAAAGAGTACGAAAGACGGCAAAGGAGCCGGAAGCAGAGCCGTTGATGGATGACCCATTTCGCAACGGCTTCCATAGTAAATCCTGTGAGGCATGAGGCCACAATGTTGAGATACCGGGACAACAATCCTGATCCGACGGCGACGTCCCGGCTATGGGCAGGCCGGAGACGGCCGGGAATGGAGTGCGCGGGGCACGGCGGACGACAGACGGCGAGAGAGCCGGAGGCCGCATCATCGATGGACAATCCAGTTCGTAACGGTCTCTACAGGAGTAGTGAGACATGAGATTGCAACGTAGAGGTGCTTGAACCCCGATCCCAATTCGCCGGTTATGTCCTTGGCTATGGGCAGACCGGAGACGGCCAGGAATGGAGAGTACGGGGCACGGCGGACGAAAGACGGCGAGAGAGACGGAGGTCGCGTCGTCGATTGACTATCCAGTTCGTAACGGTCTCCACAGGAGTAGTGAGACATGAGGCTGCAACATAGAGGTGCTGGAACCCCGATCCCAATTCGCCGGCGACGTCCCGGCTATGGGCAGACCGGAGATGGCCGGGAATGGAGTGTGAGGAGCACGGCGGACGAAAGATGGCGAGAGAGTCGGAGGCCACGTCGTCGATGGACGATTTAGTTTATGACGGTCTCCACTGGTCTAGTGAGACGTGAAGCTGCAACATAGCAGTACTGGAATCACGATCCCAATTCGAGGGCGATGTCCCGGCTATGGACAGACCGGGGACAGGCCAGGGATGGAGCGGGCGGAAACACGGTGGACGAAAGGCGGCAAGGGAACCAGAGGCTGGGACGTCGATGGAGGCTCTTGTTCAACGGCTTTACGGCAAGTCCAAGGGGGGGATGTGAGGCCGGTGTGACAACCCCGTCTCGACGGCGACGTCCCGGCTATGGCCAGACCGGAGACGGGCCGAAGAGCGTGGAGTGCAGGCGGTGATGGGACCTCAAAGCGGCATTCTGCCGGAGGGCACGGGAAGCGGGCGAAAGCCAGGAGGAGAACGATTCTTTATTTCGCAGGCGGCATAGGACGAATAGGGCGAAAGACGGTCACATGTCTTGAGTAAAAGACGGGCGAAAGAAGAAGGGAACCAACAGATCGAGCCGTATGGCGGCTTGAGACAAAGAGATGACGAGCCCTCGTAGCCGCCATTCTTATATAGGGAAGACCACGCATGGTGGGGTAACTGAGGCGGCAATTCAAGTCTCAAGCAACCAAAAGCATCACTGAGACAGCAAATAGTACTTTCACAGCAAAGAAACACTGAATTGACCAATTCCTAGCCTGAAAACGTCACACCGCTTACTATGAAAATTCATCTTACGTTGAAGAAATCACTGTAGACACGCTGCATAATCTGTGCAGGTGATGCAATAGAAAGCTCCGACGATGGAGGTGACATTTTGAACCATTTTAGCTGCACTCTTCGCTTCATGATCCATTCTACCCTCACTTCCGCTGTCCCCATCTAGATCTTCAACTACTGGTTCCAGTGCCCTGGGTACTCTCTTTGCCTCCTCCACTCCCCTTGTTTTACCTCTTGTCTGATACCGTTGTTTTCTCTTCGAGTCTTAATAGTTGCTAATAAACTCAGAACGAGTGTGTTATTTGGCTCTCTTCGCTTCCCTTCTAGAAACATTCCTCCCAGCATCTTCTTGATGTTCAATGGGTTCCGAAAGTACTGTAGCACTGGATCCCTACCATTCCGAGTACGTACTCTTTTTACGTTCTCCCCACATCCCGGCACACAAGTGACCACTTCGGCTGATGGTTGTTCCAATTCCTTCCCCGTTGGCTCTTTCTTGCGTAGGGGGTTCTGCCATGCCCTTGCCTTGTTAATGGCTTCAGTTATGTGCCGGAATGTTGGGAGAAGATGAAAAGAGCACTCGGAAAGGTGGAGACCCAGTGCTACTTTTGGAACCCATTTAACAGGAAGATGCAGGAGGAAAGTTCCTAGAAGGGAAGCGAGGAAAGCCAAATCACACACTCGTTCGGACTCGGGAGTTTAGAGCCAGATAAGCCCCAGATTCCACAGGAGGCCCAAAATGTAGACGGCCTCGCATTCACCACATGGGACACGGTATATGCCTTCTCTGGCATTCACAACCTTCTTTAGACGGTCTTCTTCCTTCTCTATAAGAAGAATGTTTAAATAAGGTTTTGATTACCAGAGAAGGTGTGTTCCATGTGGTGAATGTGGAGGCCGTCTACATTGACGAGAAGAGAAAAGGCGTATAAACAAGAGTAAAGCAACATATGGGTGATACGAAAAACAAACTGAAAACAAACGCCATCACAGTTTACCACATAGAAACTTCGCACAAGATTGACTGGGAGCGAACTGAGACCCTAATAGTGTCCAACTCAAACAGACACACACACCTGATATCCAACACCACATCCAACACCACATCCGAGAGAAGGCCGTGCTGATGAATATCCCGGGACCATCCAACCCAGCTCTACAGTTCCTGCTCCGAAACGAGCTGAGAGATGACCTAAGAAGGAGATGGAGAACCAACCCAACTAATATTGAAGCCGCGATGTGGCGATGTGAAAGAGCAAGACTGGCCCTACGAATATTAGAGGCCACGTCCAAAAACCGCCGAATTTTAATTCCACAAGAGAAGTAGACAAGAAAAAATTATGTGTGTTGACTGAAGAAGATAGTTGGCTGCGAATTCCATCCCCAGCAGTATTGGACTATAGAAAATTTATACCTTTGTTTTTGAAATTTGCACGTATGTTTGCTTCGTTTTTCCAATGGCCACCACATTTCAAAGTAAGAATCTGAACGCTTTTAAATAAAACATCATGCTGATTGGACTAACACTGAAGTCATGCTCAAGTCCAAATCCAGCAGGGAAGCACACCTCCGAGCGTTGGAGGTCATTGCAATGCAACATAACCAAGAAAGAAGTGTGCCCCTCATGCATGTGCAAAGATCTGCATCCCAGCACATTGGACGAGTCACGACGACAGAACTGAGCAGGAAACTTTCCTACAGCTGGTGAAAATTCCTCCCAGCTACGACAAGGCAGGACCAGCAGCAGTGACCAAGAGCATTTCTCAAACAGTGAGCTTGGGAGCAAACTGGAGGCCAAGGCCGACAGAGTAGTAGAGGGAGATTCAAATGTTACGGAAGTGTAAGGTGCAGTGGTGAGAGGAGGTGGATTTTTTGTGTCCAAGTCTTTTGACTTGTCCAGAAGACGATTATTCGTATAGCAATAATCGAAAATTCGCAGGAACGGTAACAAGATTTGCAACTTGGACTGAATTTGGCGAAGCGTCTTCCACTATAAGTACTTTTTCAAAGGAAATTGACCGAAGTAACGGTTTTTTCAATAATTTTTGAACAGAGTTACCAGCTAAAAGGACGTACCCTCGCTCTATTTTCATGTATCCCGTATGCAACATTTATGTATGCTTAACTAATGCTGCAAAACTGAGTCACACAAAAGCCGGCATGAAAGCAGGCACTTTTGAAGTAAAGATTTAAAAAGGCAATGAAGGGGAGTAGAACTTGCCACCATTGATGTTTTTTCTGCGCTTTCATAAGAGAATGGTTCAAATTAAGGCTAGGCCGATACCGACTTTCACCGATCCGATATTGATACGGTTACTTCTTCACCGATGCCGATGTCGATACTTCAATGCATTACTCACTGAAAAGTTAATGTTTTTCCCATATTCAGAAACACAATTTGATAAAAAATTCACAATCTCAAAGCTTTATGAGCAAGCATCAAAGCATCATACTTTGCAGTAAAGTATGTTTTTTGGAACCTATTTTTGGTTTTTGTTATATAATTTGTAAGGCTCGACCGATAACAACTTTGACCGATCCGATCCAATACCGATACGGTCCGATGCTACATCACCGATACCGATGCCGATACTTCAATGCATTACTTCCAGTAAAGTTAATGTTTCTTCAATATTTGATGAAAAATTCCGAATCTCAAAGCTCTATGAGATAGCACCTTGCAGTAAAGTGTGTTTTTTTGGAACCTGTTTTTGTTAAATAATTTGAGAAAGACTGAAGCTATCACTGAAATTGGCACCATTGGAAAGCGCTCGAAAAAACGGTTAAAATGGTGTATTGGAACATCAAAAACGGACAATTTTTGGCGACGATATCGCAAAAACCGATATTTGACCAAAACAGTTAGCTGATACGACCGATACCGATGCCAATGCCGGTATCGGCCGAGCCTTAATAATTTGAGAACGGCGAAAGCAATCACTCTGAAATTAGCACCATAGGAAAGCTCTCGGAAAACGGTTCTAATGGTGGATTGGATTTGGAACATCAAGCACAGTCAACTTTTGGCAAAAATATCCCCAAAACCGATATTTTACCAAAAGCTAGCGGATACTGATCCGATACCGCTAGTATCGGTGGCGATACCGATGCCAATATTGGCATTTAGCCGAGCCTTAGTTTAAATGCAATACAATTACGCAAACTATAGAACACAAGAAAAAAAAACCATACAAAAATGTCTTACCCAAGTTAAATTCCGGATTGCAATATTCTGCTGTTGAGCAGTGCAACACAGCCAGACCAAGCTCAGATTCAGGGATAGTTCTTCGGGAGTTCCTGAATTAATAAAATGAAACCATTCCCATTACCCTGACACCACAGTTCCTGCTATCTTTCAACACACAACTTTAAACCTACTGGAAGTAACTTTATTTACCTTTTCAACATTGCTGTAATGACATCTGCCCATTCCGCTACATCAGCTTGGGTGAAAAGATCAGGCGGAAAGTTCATGACGCAAACACCAGGGGTAAGTAAAGTCTCTTCACTTGGTTTGGACAACAAGGTTATGGCTTCGCCTCCACCTAATCTAATACCTACACACATTTTCTTGTGCTGGAATATAAAGACGCGTATTTTTTAAACTCTCATTATTAAAGCATCGTGAAACACGGCTAGTAACTAGCACACCTTATAACATTGTACATCGCTGTTCTACTTCCAGGAACAATGCAGGAAGGTTTACTAGCGGTTAATACCAACATTTCAAATTTGAGATTAACTTCTTCAATTAGCAACTTTCAGTGAGCTAGTTGATTTGTGTTAGGGTAATATTTCATAGTGCTTACATTCTTTACTGAATTAAATACAGCAAAATGCTTACTGTGAGTCCCAGAATTCACTAACTAAAAAATTCGACATTTCAAATGTGCATTTCAAAATCACGAAATACTAGTCTATTTTGACACAAATTTTCAACAGTTCTGAAGAAATGATATTTCCCTAGTATCTTATTACACTCGTAACGGATTCAAATCGCGGTGCATGTGTAGCCATTTCCACTCGTCAGGCCTGTCCATCCAACGGGCACTCAGTCTCCTAGCTAAATCACTTCGTACACATCCACTTACGCGAGGGAAATAAAAGCAACACAAGTTCGTCGGATTCTACTTGGAGAAGTTTGATTCTCCTGCGAGAACAAGTTCACCAAGTTTACAAGTAGAATCACCATTTATCCTTCATGTAACCCTCGTTCGTGTCTTACAAAGAAGGACTGATTAGCAAAACGTGGCATTAAGCCAGGCTACTCAAAAGAATTTAGCTTAGGCCTTTCGCCTCCATTCTCTGTAGCACTTCTTTAGCATTCACTATTATAGTGCATGCTAAAGACGTTCAGCGAAGGCCATGGCCATAATCTGTGATGGCGACGCCCCACTGCCGCCCTTACGGAATGTACCTGAAATTGCGTGAAGTCGATTCCTGCCGCTCTAGGATTTCACACTACCAGCGTGCAATTGCCTAAGATGTGACAGGCATATGCGGATGAACATGTGACGCAAAAAGGCCCGCTGGACGAGAACCTGTCTCCTGAAAAAGAGCATCACGCAGCGGAGCTGTGCAATGGATATAAGAGACAATGTATCTGATCACATCCAACTGCTGTTCATCAATCTTGCGCAACCTCAGGATCAAGAAAGGTAGACCAACCCGCACCGTCTTATGGTCCTTGACAATAATTGTATTCCAGTACATCACACCATTCCAAACTTAGCTTTGCTACTTAAAACATGATTAGCAGTACTATGAAACACTTGAATAATTTTAAAACAACTATCTCCGTCCATCAACGCACAATTTCATACTAAAGACTACGAGTGAAATTGTGCGATGATGGCGGGAGATGTGGAACATGTCTTAAGGAACATGCCTTTAACACAATGCTTTACCCCAGGGGTTGCCGAGAAATCGCAGCATCACTCTCCCCCTTGTGATACTTCGCTATAGCCGCTAAATAGCCTACCATGCCCCTATACATTAAACAACTTGTAAATAAATTGGCCAGAAAATTAATGCAAGGTTCCACCGGCACCATAACCGGATCCAAGCCTACTGACTGCACCACCAAACCCAACGAGACAACTTTGCATCATAGAACTGACGGGTTGGCAACGTAATGTCCGAATGCACAATGCCATTGCAACAGCCAACACTGCTTAAATGGGAAAATACCGGCAACCAGTGTCTACTGTGGCGTGCATACGAAGTTCAAAGATTACACTTCACCGCAAAGAAATGAACAAAAATCTTGTCCACTTCAATTTTCCACGGAATAATGCAGCGTCCACCTTCATCAGACGAGTCCATGCAAAAACCAAAACGAAACAAGGTTCACATGGCTTCAGGCCATGTCCCACAGACAGGGCCTGAAGCCACGTGAATTTCGTTTTGTTTTCGTTTTTGCGTGCATTCTTCTGATTAAGGTAGACGCTGCATTATTCCAAGGAATATTCAAGTGCAGAGAGTTTTTGTTCATTTCTTGTAAAATGTAATCTTTAAACTTTTAACAGTCAACAATTCGAACACACTTGTCACCCTACTAGGATGACTAATTGAGAATTCACGACTAGCCTGCCCTGATCCCTAACGTTGGGCGAAGCCCACATTACTCACAAACGGGCGTGTCCCCTGGGAGCACTCATCCCCAACATCTGTCACAACGTCTGAATCAAACACCTTAGTTATTACTGCTAGAAAGAATAGATCCCAACCTTTCAGATTACTCTAATTATGCCCACTATGGGCTATTAGGGCTCGCAAGAACAATTTGAAACCGAAAATCTCTATAACAAGCAATTAATATAAGGAGAGCTCGCGCAAATTAAAGTTGATATATATGAAATACAAATTTGGCGTTCAATTGTTGCTTTTACATGGAAGATTTGCATCACCTTTCCAGGCCAGACTTCTGTGTTTCACATAATGCTTTTCATTTGTTCACGGTTAAGGAGTTGCAGCCAAAAAAATTCTTTTTTTAGTGGAGGGGAGGGAGTTGCCCATTCCACCTTATGGGAAGGGGGGGGGGGGGGGGGCCGGCGGTTGAATCTCCTATCATAGCTAGTTTTTTTTCCCAGTTACCCTTCATGTGCATCCATACCAAATTTCACGATTTTCACACAAAGTGAACAATTCCTTCAATTTTGGGCCCCAAGCTACCCAACTAAAAAAAAGATCAAAGTGCCGAAGTGCCAAAGTATCCCACTTTGTAACGCAGGGAGGAGGATTATGTGAAAGAGAATTTAAGCATTTTTGGAACCCATCAGCAATAGAAACCATTCAAATACTTACGAACCTGTTTTGACGAGAGAAATAAGAACTTTTTATCGCAAAATATCCTTTTTCTTCTTTCATCAGGATGAAAATTAATTTCTTTTTCTTGTAGACTGGCTTCTGCCAATGGAGGAAGAAATCTGGGCATAAGAGGGAAATGGAATGTACATCACAAGAGAGTCTGCTAACCAGCTATGAAAGTGACTTTGTATTAGGAAACAACTTTTAGCAAGTTTGAGGTGGCCGATTAAAAAATGCGAGCATTCAAAATGCCCAGATGAGCACGTAGCCCAGTGAATCACAATCGTTTACTTGCGAATGCAACCCTGAAAAATAGCTCAAGTTTAAGTATTTTTTATAGAGACTTTGATATTTTGCCTTTGATATTTTAACATCTCTAACAAAAATATTTCGTACGGAGACTTTGACATTTTAATACTTCTGAGAAATCTTTCACAAAAAATACTCGGCAGTTAAGATAAACAGTAAGTGCATTTAGATTCCCATCATTAGTCTACTGCATGTAACTTAGTCTCGTAAAGTGTTATACACAAATAAATGGATTTTGATTTCACTGAGCTACTTGCACTTGTTCAGTATTTTGCTGTTTCGAAGTCGGTATCGGATAGTTTTTGCCGATGCTTTGCTAGTCAGTAATTGGTATCGGATATTAAAAAAAAAAAAAGTGGATTCAGAAAACCCAATAAATTAAAGCTTACACTCACGGTTCGATCACGCAAATCCAAAAGTCAAAGATCTTGGAAGGATTGTGAGTGTGGGTGCCGGTGGCTTAACTGCCATGAAGACAACCAGTAAAGGTTGTCTAAAATTCGTAAGTTTCAAGGGGAAAACCTTTGAAGATCTTTGACTTTTGGTTTTGCGTGACCGAACTGCGAGTATAAGTCATGAACTTGAACCAAAGTAGAAATGCTGAGTCGACCGATTTTTTCAGTATTCAAAATTAAAGTATTTAGAAAGACTGTACCAATACCCCTTCTACCACTCCGATAAAGATACCTATCCGACATCGTGCGATATCTGTTGTACCGATACCGATGCACCGGTTGATTTCATTCAAGATGAGACTTTGTGCTGGGTTATTATTCTGGAAAAAGTGGCAGTATGAAGGCAGGGAATGCATATTTATTTTTGTTAAATTAGTGATCCTAATTGCCATACAGGGTGGGGCAGAAAGGAAGGGCCACCCTTGGCAATCAAAAATGGTTAATGTTAGGATAATGAAACTTTGCATGGTATGTAGGCGAACGGGCGGGGCAACTAACCATGAATCGATCACTGACCTTGACGGATATTTTTAATGTCATCGTGATGCTAACTTTTTAACCATGCTTCGTAGAACCCCAGTTTAAATTAGAAACTTGTAGACATTGGCAAGGCATGGCCATTGCAAAACACAGAACGAAATTTGGTACGCTAATTTAGGAGTTACGAAAATTGCAAGCATCATTTTGTTGTGCTGACCGAGTGGCTATCCTGCCAAACAGTGAGTGTAAAATTAAGTCCAGTGGTCCTCAAAGTACATGAAGCATGCTTGGAAACAAACAGCAACTGACATACTGATGACACGACACTAGCTCAACACAATCTGCTACATTACACGTATAAACAAAATGGTGCTGCAAACTACAGCATCAAACTACAGCAATGCAAGTTGGCATAGTTTAGTCACCGTGGTCGTCTAGAAAATGAAACTAAGGTTGTTCCGCCCTCAGGTTGACATTTCTGATTTTGTTTCAGAGCTGATCACGGTTAATGAATTACGCCAATTTGCGTAAGCTGCCAACACCATTATCTACCAATACAATGCGTGGTGTACGAAAGAGCCTGACAGAACTGTTTGGCAGGAACGCCACTCGGCCAGCACAACAGAATGATGCTTGTAATTCTCGTAACTCCTAAACTAACGTACAGAATTTCGTTCTGTTTTTTTTTTGCATTGGCCATGCCTTGAGACTGTCTAAGTTTCTAATTTACAATGGGGTTCTACGAAGCATAGTTAAAAAGTTAGCATCACAATGACCTTGAAAATATGCGTCAAGGTCAGTGATCGATTCATGGTTAGTTGGCTCCCCGTTCGCCTACATACCATGCAAAGTTTCATTATCCTAACATTAATCATCTTTGATTGCCAGTGGCCCTTCCTTTCTGCCCCACCCTGTATATTCCAGTCGCCTTACAATCGGGCCTGTACAGTACTTACCTGCAGGAAAACTGAAGCACTTTGAAGGATTAATCAGGAACCTCTACTACGAAATGGGACCCTTTGCTTACTACCAGTGCTTTTAACATCCTCTCCTTTGTTCTTATTGTCATGCAATTATGCAGATCTTTTGAATTATAGTATAATGGTGGCTATTACTATGAGAGTCAATCGATTCACATTCTACACCAGACTCCATACTTTTTGCACCTGTCAAAGGTGTCAAAAATTGGTGGAAATTGTTGACTGGTTTTCACTATTTTGAGAAGCGTAAAATATGGCAGCTGCTGTAGACTGTTATGCAGATCTGTATATCATTTCTGGTCTCCCTGCCCTTCAGCTTCACCGTCTGCTTTAACATTTCACAGCCAAGAGAAGCGAAAACGGTCAATACTGGTTTGAAATTGCTCTTTCGGAGAACTTCAATTCTCTTGCTAGTATCATAATTTCCTCCCTGATCAATGAAAAGGATGGACCATTATTCAGTAGGCTGTCACCCAGAATATACCTACAGTATCTGGCCAATACCTCAGAAGCATGCCATCCATTGCCGACTAGGAAGTCAACCAATACGTGATTAAAAAAAAAGAGAAGTTCTGACAATCACGCAGGCCTTCCAGACTCACCCGACTTATAGCCATTTCAGTATACGTAATAACACGAATTACTTTAACGCTTCCCTGACTAGTACACACAATTTTAGGCAAATACTTAGACAACCGAAAAGCCAAGCTCTGGTTTCGGACCCGTTGTGCCACTATCACGGCAAGACCTAAGCACACGCACTCACTAACATCTTCTATATTTCTGCTCCTGCCCACTTGATTCGTTAAGTATGTTCATTACCAATGAAATATGACCAGTGGTAACGTTGGTTTCACTACTGAACAGTTTTATGTATTAATTTCTACAGGTAGTGGTATATTAAGTCCAGCTAACAACAGAAATTGTTCCCATATAGTAGGCTACTTCATGGCAACAGCATGGTACGATTATCTGACAACCCCTTCTTGCCACCCTGGCAAAAGCATCTAATTTTCACTGACCCTATCTTGCCCGCAACGCCGCCATCACGTTTTTGCGGTGCACAGCATTTTTCGGCAGCTCCGCCACACTAAACATAAAAAATTGCCGACCCCCCCCCCCCAAGCCAGGGCCGGCTGAATTTTGCTTCTGTTGCCTAAACGGAAATATACATTACGAGTGGTTTTGCATTTCGCAAAAAAATGCGAAATGCAAAAAATGCGAAAATCACAGGTAATGCATATATCGAACGGAATATAGAAACCTCAAACTTCATTATCCATTTGTGCACATGGTGCTACAACATGCAGAACGCGCAAAGCAAACCTTTATGTGATGCTTCACCAGAAATATGTGTGCGTTGGTTCGGCATCCACGTATCCAATACCATGTGCCTCTTTACCCAAAGTGCGACATCCCAACATCCCCAATATCATGTGCTTCTTCACCCATGTAAGACATATACATAATCACAATTCGTCAAGTCAACACCAACAAAACAATCTGAGTGCTCAATCACCCTGTAGTGCGAATAACACCATTCGCCATATTTTCACTAAGTCTATGGTCTCCAAAGCCGTCCTCATTCTGGTGTCAAATACCACGAGCCCCGGAGCAGCCGGTAAAGTTCCAGTTAAGTACTTACCTACATAACTGTTGTCCAGGGAACCAAATATACCCAATCAAAGCAGGTTGCTTCTCGGTAGCACGACACTAAACACCGAACACACCCTCAACCAAAAGGGAACAGCATAATGCTCATTAAGCATCCCCAATGAATATTACACAACAGAATAGTTTTTTCCCTTTTTACTTTTGACAATAATTATTGTTAAACGTACAATAATTATTAAAATAAAAAAGAAATTACATCGGTAATCAACAATTAAAAGTAGCTAGGTAGATAGTTACTCAGTGATTTCCTGAGCAAAACACCGCATGCCGTTATCTCGAACGGTTCCCGAGTTATCGATATTACTGCAAAAGTTGCACATCCCAATTCAACAAACAACGGCGCCCGGTAAAATCCAGTGTCTGTATCGGTGCAGGCTTAGTAATTTTTAAAACAAATTGCCAGAAGCGTAGCGGTAAAGTTGTTCGGCATAAATCTTGCCTAACTTCCAGTAATCTTCTACAAAAACTGACGAGATTGAATTTTTAAACTTGCTCTCAATGATTTTTCTTTTGACACTGCAAAATTCTAACGTTATTTGCCCCAGCTTTCCAATGGCCCAAACCCATTCTCGAGATCTGTTAGTAATGGAAAGTGTGAAAAACACAGGATTGTTTCTTAGTTCGAAATCCATATTAAAATCAGCAGACACGAGTGCTTCAGAAATTCTACATACAAAACTTGCGCTTTAATAAATAAACGGACCGTATTTGGAATTTGTTCGTATTCGTATGCTTATCGAGCAGCTCTTGTTTGGTAACAACAAAGATCAGACAAATATTATTTTTTCTTTACAAAAGATTTTTCTCTCCTCGATATTGGCTCAAGTTAGACGTAGAATTCAAAGAATAAAGTTTGATTTCGGGCATGTCGTCAAGGCTCAGGTTTTTTTTTTACTTTTGCATTAAAACATTAGCTCGACAGATTAAGAACCAAGATACAGTCTCTAATATCATGCACTGACAAACATTGTTATAACAACCGCAAAATTTACCCTTCTGCTGAATTCCGAAATGCAGCAAAGCAAATATACGACATGTTTGATCAATTCCTAGGAAAGGTTAATTCAAATACCGTAAACGCTCGAGTGAGAGCCCATCTTCGACTAAAAGCCCACCACTCACTTTTTCACTCAAATCTGAACTAGGCTTACATTCAATTAAACGCCCATCCCTTTAATTTTCGCTTGGCTGTGGTCGGGAAAACCCCCATACCGGTATCGCTGCTGACCTACTTTTGCGAAAGACTTGACTCTTCCAATCCACACTTCTCCCCACCCACTCCTCCAATAATAGACTAGTCTGAATTCCCCAAGCTAAGCCAAGGTGACTCAATCACCATTTTAATCACCAATTTAAGTTTAAGCCTATTACGTGTGTACTGCAGTAGCCTGTGGGGCTGGCTGAAGCCTTGTATTTTTTAAAATAAATAAGTAGGTTTATCCCCCCTTCGATCAAACGCCCACTAGGTTATTTTTGCATTTTTCAGCATAGGCCCTCGCTCGATTAAACGCCCATCCTCCTTTTAACAATGGATTGTCAAATTTAGGGGGGTGGGCGCTTACTCGAGCGTTTACGGTACTCACTGTTTAGGATCAGGGTCTGGCAACTTGCTGTCAACAGTATCCCTTAGACTTTGGAAAAATGTAGGCGTCACAATAGGTTTGCACGTAATTAAAGCACACACGGCCTATAATAAAAAAAAAAATGTGTGAATGAAAGCATAACACAGAACTGACATCTCAAGTGCTCAGCATCAACATATTCTTAACATAGCACATCCCCTGATTTAAGAGTCCAATAAACAAAGAAGTAGTTAAAATGCACAGAATAGGAATTTTTGCTGATGTTTTTAATTTTACCAACCGAGATGTTACGTGCGTAAATATAACATTAGGCCGATGAGGAAAACGTTATTAGATGCTCAGACACGAGAACGCCACATTTTTTCCTGGTGGTCGCTGTTTTATTTCGTAACTGTCATATAAGCACATTAAGCAGTACTTGGATCTAAAAATGGGTCTGTAAATTGTTGCAATATTGTTCAGAACAAACCTTTAGGTAGGGGATGCTACGAGCAATGCGAGCAGACTCTCCATGTACGTTGATGTAGGATGCTGCGTATGTATACTAATAGCCTAATGTGTGAACAACACAGTCCAGACTAACTGGTCATCAATATCATACAAAGGTCTCACTGTTTTTATTTAATTAATAATACACAACATGGTATCAAAATTGATCCGACGACGTCCAACATTTGTGTAAAATCTCGCAAGAAGACCCACATGGACACAATTCCGGATTATAAAATAGCTGCGAATATACTGCAAATCTAAATAATCAAAACAGGCATGAGTCCGGTAGAAACATGGCAGCTTGGTACCAAAATTTCGAGGATTATATTGAAGCACTAGAATATGGCAGCAAAATTGAAGGTACAAAACTAACGTTGCCATGCCGCGTATGAAGAGAGGAACTTAAACAGTACAGAACATACAAATTGTTAACAGTGACACCAGTCGCAGTCGCCTTAAAACAGCTGCTTGATGAGCTAGGCAAACACTATGGAGACTACTAAAGTGAAATTTTAATAGTTATACAGTATGTCTTAGAAGTCCCTTATAGGGAAACATGTGTCAGTAGCCGTAATACTGCTCAAACTGCAGGCCATGATTACATCAGGAGGTATTATTATAAATTACGACTGTGATTATAAAGTCCTGATGATAATAAAGAACGATTTAATTTTTTCTTTGTGCAGGGTGGTCCACAAAAAACTGACGACCCAAAATTTTCTAAGTCCAACTTTTATAGTTAGCTTAGCACCCCTCAGAACCAGGAGAGGACAGAAATTTTCCCGGTTTACAGTGAAACCCCTCTATAACAATGTCCAAGGGTCTCTTAAAATTAAAATGTTGTATCAGGTATATTATTATAAACAATCACTTTTGCATGCATTGCTGCTTAAAGAGCCTCCAAAATAACATTGTTATAACAGGTTTATTGTTATAAGAGGTATTGTTATAATGAGGTTTGACTGTATTAGATTTGATTTCTGTCCTCTCCTGGTTCTGAGGGGTGCTAACTAGAAAAGTTGGACTTGAAAAAAATTTTGGGGTCGTCAGTTTTTTGTGGACCACCCTGTATGTGACTCATTCTCAATTACCTTTTCCAGGTGAGTGTGTTTTTAAGAGTACCCTACCAAAATCATGTCTCTAGATCCCTGCACTCCATGAAAAGGCAACAGGCAGTAGTCACCCGATTTCGTTCAATAACTTAGAGGCAAATGAGACAGCAATTCAAAAACACATGGCCACAGAACTAGTTTTTTTTTAAAATATAGGTTCTTAACTATCTGCAATAATCACTTAGTTTTGCTAATTTAATGCTCAAACTTATTTTTTAATCCATGAAAGGTTAGTTTAGCTAATCACCCGCTAGGATCACTGCTGTCACCTACTATTAACATAGCAAGCAGAGCCTCGTTCTCATCATATCGCTTCGAGACTGACGAAAGTAACATGTAGAGTACTTCACGCTAACTGGTACCGGCTTACTGTCACCGTTACGATGGCTGCTAATGCTCAACTCGATGAATTTATGATGGCAGCATGCTTTCCCTCCTGTACATGCAAGAAGACTTCATCTAGCCTGTTGGTAACACCGAAAGTGCAATTTTGTAGACAATAAATGCAAGATTTGTGAACTTCACAAACCCGATGTTGTGGAAAAGATTTTATTGACCTGGAAGCAATCTGACCAACGTGCTGTGCAACGAGCCCAAAAGTCAACAGGATCAAACTCACCAATTGACATTACAACCCCCCCCCCCCCTCTTCCCTGGACATTCATTTAAATTATACGAGTGTGGATTTGAACATGCCAGTTGTGTTTCTTTCACAGGAAATGACGTGAAGTCAACCATTACTCAAGCAGATGACACAACGAACGCTGGGCTGTCAGCGTGAGATTTTTTGCTATCCAGAGTGTCAATGTTTTCACCTGGCAATCTGCCATTTGTCATATCCGAGGTCCACTAATGCGCATATCGACTCTAAATTCAGTGAACTCCGGAAAGACTTTAATTCCGATTTCAATGATAAATTCAATGCTTTTAAAAAGAAATTCTTTCTTTTTGCAGGTCGTTTGAGTAAAGAACGCAAGAAGGTGCTTTCTTCTAATCCAGTTTCCGTACCATCTCTCGACAGAAGCACTAATCATTCTAGAGCATGCAATGGACGAGACAAGGGAATGATGGGCGCCCAATGAAGTCGAGCGCTGCCCTCCAACTGCAGTCGGTAATCCCTTACACAGTGGAAAGATTAAACAAAGTGGATACTAATGCGAACTCTAAAAATTCAAACAATGCCACGAATTCTCTTCCCTATGAATCCCGCAACAGGGAGACTCCATCGGAGCTGGGACAGCTAACCATCGCTGCAACTCAAACCTCAGTGACGGCATTTCGAGAGATTTCATCCACCCGCCATGTGGACACAAATTCATTGCCAGAGACGGGTGGAAAAAGGCTGGAAATGGACAATGATTTATCCTTGCTTGCAGTTGTCCACTATTGTGTTCCACCTGAAGTTGTCGTTGTTCGCCATTGTCTTCCCCAATAACAACGATGTTGCCGATCTAAGGCTGTACCAAACAGATTTAGCCGAACAGATTTCGAAAATTACGGTGTTCGAAAATTCAAAAACTGATTGCCCGTTTTAATTTTTTTTTATAATTATCATATTCTACGTATAAATGACAGCAAAGCTCTAGTTATTAAAAAAAAAATAGTAAAGGAAAAGGGTGCCATAGCTATACCAATGGTCTATGACGCTGCTGAAAGCTCGAGGCAGGAGTGAGTAACACTACTGTTACAAGAAAAAAACTAGAAATATCTGGTTGCAGTGGATGGTGGCAAAAATCGAAACCGCAGTTTTATGGGTGTGAAAACCGGAACCGAAGTTTAAAATATGAAACCGACCCATCCCTACATCTCGTATCGGATGTTTCAGCAGAATAGCCTCCGGCAATATATTTCCGGGCCTATCACACAAGCAGTGACGGCGCCAGGACTGAATTGTTTGGGGGGCCGGCAGAGGGCACATCTGTAAACAGAGTGGGCGAGGAACTTTTTTTTTCAGGGCAGCTGCATTACTATTAGGCACTTTTATTCCGTTTAATTCAACTGAAACATAAAGTAAGCTTCAATGCAGTCCAATTTTTTTTGTAAAATACGCCCCATAAACGCACAAAATAAATTATTGCAAAGTTGCTACAAAAATAAATAAATAAATTTAAATAAATAGGAAAAAATGAAAGCTCAGTTAA
>JAHWFP010150272.1:0-36404 GCA_023313725.1 Lithobius niger | reverse complement strand
TGTTACGACACATTTCCTTAATTAATTATTTATTCTTGTAATTTGTTGGCTAAGATTGTGTACAAATTGTAGCAATGCAGCCTAACGATTTGCCCCAGCTAATTAAACTAATTAAACGTTAAAAACCTTCCCTAGGTAATAAACTCCATTGGCTTTGAAGTTATGCGATTTGTTCCCAGTGGTGAACCATTTGGAGAGGGGGGGGGGACATTATCTCTTCCCACCCTCACCAAGATCCGAAGTTACGCGTAAAGTCTGGCAAACGTAAACTTAATCATTTAAACTGTTTTAAAGGCGTGTAAGCTGCTACAAATAAGTTGTTTTACAGGGAGAGCCCTGATGGCCTACAACACCCTCTCCCCAGCCCTGTTACCTGAATTTCTCGAACAGCACTCTGAATTCTAATTTTATTTAAGTCACCCCCTCCTTTTTCCCCAACAAAATCCAGGGTTTGCCATTGTTTGCTCCCAGTGGGGTTACTTTGTGTAAGTCTTATACTGAGTGTGAATTAAAACGGTTACAATACAGCCTATAGCTAAGATATTTCCGTAAATACATTATACCTCCTAAGTTTAACTTTTTAGGCCATGTTAAATTATCAATACACTTGTTCCTTGCCATACCTATAGTCATTTCACTTTCTTAAAAAAAAAATGCTTCTATTTGATAATGTCCATTGTTTCAAAATAATTATTTGTACGAAGGGTCCTAAAAAATAAGAAAATTAAAGTTCTTTTTTAACTCACGCTTTCCAATGCAAAGTGCTTTCTGTTGGTTGTAGCCTATACTTGTTACATACAGAGTTGAAAAACTGAACAATAGCCTACGTTTTTAATTTTAACAACTATACATAAAGTGAGATTTAAAGGCTGAGTGTCTTTTTAATGTAAGTCTCAATTTTACAGTTTACTTGCTAATTTTTTTTTGTAAAGTAAGCTAGAATAATAAAATTTAAAAGCCACGGCTCTTTTTTTGCAGAATGCTGCCAGTGCTCGGTAAGGAACTTCCTCTGGTCTTTGGTTTCCACGTGACTTCCCCTCCCCACATGCATTTGAAACTAAACATACCGGCTAAGTTTACAATATCAACATACAGATACTGAAACAGAATGAAACCATTTTTGTAAAGGAGAAATCGATTTGTGAACTTACTGTATTTCGATTTGACTATTTTGAGACCCCGTAAAGGTTAATAGAGATATTGAATTCCAGCACTATCTTTTTTTATTATCTCGTTCGGGGCAATTGCTGTCTAAGTGCTACTTTTAAACTAATGTAAAAAATGTTGGAAGACAGATGTTGCCCTTTGGATTTACATGTCTGCAGTACACCCCCAGTGGAAATTCAAAATTCGAAGAACGGTGGTGCCGTCGCTTGTCTACAACATATGACCACAGTGCCACGACCACGATGAGAGGACATGGCACTAGTCAAACTGCTCGAGTTCTCTGGTCTATATATTGCCGGTTCAACTCCTCCTTGGGCATGCTGACATTAAGGTCCAAACAACAACAGATACAACTACATCTTTGTAAACCATGTTGCAAACCATGGGGTCGTGCTATCAGAGGACCGCAGTGAACCCAAGTGTGTGGCGTCTAGACGGATGCACGCTGTGCTTCACTGCAGTCCCTGGATGCTACGACGGGTGTTTATTTAGACCACCTCACGGCAATATTTAATTTCTTTTGATCGCATCTTTATTTACTAACTTTTTCTGCTGAATGGACTTTTTGTTTTATCTGCAACAACTTATTAGAAGCAATATTTTATTAGTTGAAGAGCAACAATTTAGCATGTGCCACTGTTACCGTGTAACAAGCTGCTGTAGGAGCAGTTGACACTTTATAGACAAGATATTTTTACAACATGCTCCCTATATCATGTACTAACACGGGTTAAAATATCTCGTGGTACAAAATTTTCTCCACAAAATTTTGTTTTAAGGCCTTATACAGAGAGTGGCCCAAGGACTATTATCTGAGATGTTTGCACTTTGTCCTCTCACACTTGAGTGGATTTCTGGAATACGGCTGTTAGGGTACCTTCACATTCCAAGTAGCGCTTCTCTAGGTTAAACTTGATGCAGCGCATTTGATGCGCTTGGTTATTTTGCGATAATTGGTTAATAAATACGTTGGTCTCATGAAGTACAAACCAAAAGAAATGCATGCAGGCTACTTTTTATTTTTATTTTTTAACTTATCAAATGTTGATGCTGTGCACCATTTTTTTTTTTGGGGGGGGGGGGGAGCAGGAGTGAATAATATGTTTTCATTCACATGGAACTTACAAAATCGATGAAGTATTATGAAAAGGCATATTTTGGTATTAGGTGTTAGCAGGCATGAAACATGACCCAGTTTCCAAGGTTTTATGCATGGACTTTGGGCCAACTGTCAAACACAATAGCGTATGGCAGAAAATTTTATTTTTAATACATTCAGATTAATCAGTTGTGATTTTGTATTTTTGAATTTATTTTACTCCAGAAGATGTTGGCTTTTTCTCCATGAATTAAAATCAGATGAATTTATTTACCAAGAATCATTTTAATACTTGGAATGCGCAATATTAGCCAAGTTAACAAAGTTAACAATATTAGCCAAGTTGGCATCACTAGTAACGAATAACAGTATATTTATTATTGGAGCCCGAAGCTGACTCTAGCTAAATACAACACAACCTACTCCGTCAACACCTAAAAAACCACTAAAGGACCACTACTGGGTTTTCTTTGTCTGAACAATAACCTTTCTTCTGTCGGCACCCAGCATAGTGCTGCACTACAAGCTACTGTTGGTGCAGAACGGCACTTTTAATAACCAAAGTAAAGTGAAAAGAATAAATAAAATGTCTGCACTTTGATGCGAGAGCTATTATAATTTATTTGTTATTTACTCAACTATAAAAAAGGAGTGATATGTGAGCCAATACTTTTTTTCTTCGCGTCCTAATAATAATACAAAAATTGAAAAATAAGAAAAAAGCCGAACAGAAAATGTGGGGCATTCCTCGTTAGCTGATAAGCAAAAAAATTTATTTTCATACAATGTACGAAGATCTACCGCCAGGACGTACCAAAATTTGGATGAATTTTTATGTCATCTGGAGTGCAAACCAATATAGAGGGATAGCTTCTCAACTTCAAAAATAAAATCCTCATTATGTACACACGTATTAATAAACAAACTACATTCAATACGAGTGTGCGCGTTTACATCTGTGGCGCGACTGAGTGGCCTGCTCTAGTACAAACCAATACTACGCTAAAAGTGACGCCACACGTAGTGACAGCGTTCGGTAGCGGGAGCCGACCAGTGTACGCCAGTGTACGACCAGTGTACGACCAGTGTACGACCAGTGTGGCGCCTAGAACATGTAAACACGTGTGTAATGTCACGCAGGGACGACGCTAGAATCACTTCATTTGGGAGGCGGCAGTGGGGCAACAATTTTAGCCAGGGGGGCGAACCGAAAAATGCTACTTTTGCGGTCCCCCCCCCTCCAAAAAAAAAAGAATAAAAGTAAAAACAACAGTCTTGCAATTCTTTCTCACGCCAAACGTTCTTAACTGTTTTCTTTTTTTTTATCTTTATAAAACCAGTAGAAAAAAAAATGATTTTACAACTCTCTCGGTAAAACCTAGGCTTCCACTGCTGTGACCTCAAGTCCTTTCTGTCGCTGTGAAAGAAACTAACGTACTTTTCTTAATACGCAACCAGAATTTTCTTCGTTTATACGTCTGGTTTTGATCTGATGGTGGGAGGGCGCCAGGCGGGGAAGCCAAAAATTTAGGGGGGCGAGACCCCCCGTCGCCTCCCCCCCCCCTCAACGTCGTCTCTGCTTCTGTGTTGCATCATCTTCCTGGCACTCTCAGTTATTGTCAAATTAGTGCCTATATAATATTTTTTTTTTTAATTGCTGGAAACGTCTGAACTACGTAAGAAGTTGCCAGTTTGAGTTGAATATTTGAGTTACGTTGAGTTCATGAGTTGACGTTAGTGTATCGCGCCAAAGTTGAAAGAGCAATCATCAGGATTTATATACAGAGGACATTGTAGTAGCCTATTATCTTTAGCTAAATAAATTACTACTACAGGGGGTGTAACAAAAGGTCGTGTCCAAACTTAGGTGACTAATTCCTTAGGTCAAACTAAGAATATAATTCATATAAACATTTGGCCAAAAACGTCTTATTCTTTGGTTATCGCATGAATTAAGAACCCAAATTCCAGCTCCGCCTCCCCACCTCCGCCCACGCTCTGGCTATTGCAAAAACAAATCAGAATAGGAATGTAGTGAATGAAGACAATGAACTGAAGGTAGAGAACAAACTGTTAAGGATCAAAATCAGACTAAAAGAAAAATATCTCTATTGCCAAACAATTTTTCCTGGAGGGGAGGCAACAATTGTTCGAAAACTTCGTTAGTCGGTGTTAAAGGCACATAACTCCCTCCGGTATATTTTAACAGGTTTCCTCGATACATTACCGGAAATAGTTTTATATGAATTCATTTACCTTTTTTTTGATCGTCTAAGGGTATAATCCCGGTGACAGATGTGGAGCGTTTACGCTAGTAAGCTTCTTTTTTACCGCTCGGTCCGAGGAGTATCTCACTCCCGCCAGAAAGCTTCTGGGTGCTTCTGGGGCTCCTTTTTGTGGCAACGTCACGCGATGTTTACACGCCTAGTCTGTGACGTAGTAATTCTTCGTGCACTTCAAGTCACATGACTTGCCGCTCCTGAGCTAAAGCCAAGTGAGATAGAAGCTGCCTTACTCGAGGCACACAGCTTCAATCCCAGTTAACCTTGTTCTGAGCTTATCAGGAGAAATGGCGAGTGATGAACGCATTTATTTATTCCACCAAGTAGATTTGCTACCGAATCGGTAAAGGAAAGGACAAAACAAGAATTGGATCGACAATTAGGTTTATCCTATGTTTACCACAAGAAACTAGGAAAGAAGGGGTGGGGCAGGGGTGTCAAGATCCTGACACAGTGATGGACAAAACCAAAGTCGGAGAAGAAATTAAATTGCGGATTGAGTTTCAGACGTAAATTGTCGTAGCAGACATAAGGCTTATGGAAAAAAACGTTTAGCTGCAGTACCAATTAAATTACAACTAGGGTCGGTCGGGAGAAGCTTTTTTATTTTTTGATGGTACACTTAAAACAGACCCTATTTTATGCCTTTTATTTAAGCTGTTTCTGTACAGTAGCCGCCGCGTATGATGCCCGCATATACTAAAACATGAAGTCACAAATTAGGCTGCAAGGGAAAAAATAACGGTCGGGAGGACAAAATGAGATCGGTCGTAGGGGCGTAAACTTACTGCCCGAAGAAGGGGGGGGGGAGTTAAAATTTCTCCCCCCCCCCCCCAAAAAAAAAGCGATACATAATTACCGTAGTAAGCATGCCTTCTTGAAATCGCCAATAAATTAATATACGTAACATAGTCGGCAACGATAGGACGTAAATTTCGACATCAACACAGAATAAAGACCCCAGAATCTTTTATTTGGTCAACTACGTTCAAATAAAACTAACGTGTGGGTATTTTACCACAGCAACAGACACGAGACATTGATTATCATAACGTGCAGTCATCTGCGCCAGTGTTTGTTTACATTTTAGCATTCGTACGACGTGTCACATGGTGCGGCGTCGAAATGAGTATGATCTAACGTCAGATGTGACGTCATGCTGGTTTCACTGAGCAATGCGCGCTGCGGTCGTGTGAACTATATTTTAGCGCAGTTGACGTATGAGTAAAGCGGCCAGGACGGAGGGATTTATGTGCCTTTAATGTAGGACTGATAATACCGTAGAGGTTTTAATAACGCAAACTATTAAACGCGAACATCAGTCCTGCACAGGTCGAAACTAAAATAGGAAAACATTGTGAAATAGGAAAAGGCCGATAAAACTACTACCGGATCAAAGGGGATCACTTAACACTACGCACGAACGTGCAGCAGCTGGATTATTGGTCTGTCGGAATCTGTTGTCCATCTCTTACTACAGTGTTGGAGGTTTGCGTCGATTTAATGGTCCAGCTACTGTACGTTCGGTGATATTGTGACGAGTCCTTGTCAGAAATGTGAGATGGTTCACAATAATTCGTCAAAAATCCTTCCCTGAGCGTTAGAGCAGGTTTGCAAATGCCCTGCAACGACGTTAATTCCATGGTTTTCCTTTAGTCCGACTTTGAAACTCTTCACACCATTAGTTCACTACCTTCAGTAGTAGGAACGATTTCACCCTATCATGATTTTGTGTTTGCAATCTGCAGATGGGGCAGTTAGAATTTGGATTATTAATTCATGCGATAACCAAAGAATAAGACGTTTTTGGCCAAATGTTTATATGAATTATATTCTTAGTTTGACCTAAGGAATTAGTCACCTAAGTTTGGACACGACCTTTTGTTACGCCCTGTATATTTAATTCAATTAAAGATTTCTGTAATTTATGCAAATATCAAAAAAACATTTGCAGGTATCTTTAAATGATAGTTTTAAAAGAATTAGAGATACCTGCAATTGAACTAAAGATAGCTCTAATGCATTTGAAGATATCTATAAACGGCACGTATTTACTGATAGGGAACTCTTATCGTTAGCCTGCAAAGCAATCAAAGTTATGTGTGCGCCTTGATAGAAGTACAGAAACGATAATCAGCTGAATATGATTTAGAAGGAACTGTAAAATTAATAGTAAAAAATAACGATAGACAAAATCTATAAAACGCTGCCTAGAGTAACCGCCGCTTCAAATCTACCAAAAATTAAAAGTACATTCCTCCCAGCGCCATTTTTCTCGATCCTCCACATCAAGTACAGCCCCAAAGGTCTCTTTCCTTACCGTTAGTCAATCCCTTGCTAAAAATCCGTTTTAAAATGTGGCGTAAGAGATTTTCTGTTTAATTATAATTAACTACATTTACTGCGTCCCGCAGTATATGATGCTTTGCACGTTTACAATAATCATGACGTTTCATCTCTGTGTGTGCATGTACTAATTTTCTAATAATTACCATGAAATCAAAAATCTAAAAGCCTAATGTGGTAAAAATAAAAATTAATTATTCCAATAGCTCGCCGAAGCAAAATTATAAGACACTAGCCTAGAAAATTATAAATTGTGATGTTAAAATACGAGAATTATTCCGGTTTGTCACGACACGATTAATGCGTCCATGCTGGTTCGTCTATTAGGCACAATTATTGAGACGTTCTTCGCTGCGAGGAACGCAGCTACTACTATCTCGTTGATCTTTGCGATGCTATATACGCGGATGGCGATCAGCGCGTGACTGTTATAAGGCAGGCGGAATGTATAAGGCAGGCCGGATGTCCCTTTAATGCATTTGGAAATAGGAATAACGGTTGCTAACTGATTAGCTATATAGCTAACTAGTCCGTTGATCGTCGTAGTTACGTTATTTAGGTCTATGCGACGTTTTTATAACATTTTCTTATTTCACTGACAGTAAGTGCAGGTAGAAACTAAGGATATCGAAGCTTACGATTATAATGTATATCGGGGGTAAATATACCGCGATGTATCACAAAAACATTCAGGGGAAAAAGTAGGGAAATTTTTTTTTTATTACGCTGTATCAGTTTTGAAATTTCGTTAGTTCGTTAGAACGTTACTTGCCTGCGTCACGGCAGGTAGTAACCACGACAACGTATTTGGTGAACAGGTCGATTGAGTTGAGGAAGAAAGGAGCCAGACTATATCGCTCGCTGCTGACTGCAATAGGCAGTACAGTTTCATGAAAGTGATACTTGTGAAATTATCGTTGTGGAGGATACCTATATGGGTTCCAAAGCTTACTCTTCCTAGGTTATGAGTTATCAACTGCATTTAAAGTATTTCGTGTATACCTGGTGCCAGTAGCGTGCATAACCATCAGAGAGGGCAGGGTCAACTTTCAGTAAAAGGGTACGCCAAAGCTTTATTTTTCTAGGGATTTTTTTTTTTTTAGCTTACTTGGGACTCACTTTTTTACCATTTGTTGCCCCTTTATCGGGCTTCCTGCCCACTCTTTTTACCCTTTTTAGGACTATAGGCCCTTTCCCCTCGCTTGCGATCAGCATTTATAAATGCAGACTAACCATGTTTCTTATTTGCCAAAACATCTTAACCTGTTAATTTTAGCACTACATTGTTCTCAATGTTGTCTTTCCCTGGAGGTTTTTCGGTTGCTTGTAGCCGCCTGCTTGCATGCCTACACTGTGCCTGTGCGGCGATGCCCTCCCTTATAAAAGCGAGAGTGTGAATGCTTTCGGCATTCGTTTTCCTCCAGCGGTCGTCTCCACGCCGCTCTGTTTTCCCCCTTTCGTCCAACTTTTTTCCTTTCGGCCATCATGAATCGAAGACTCGTCTTTGATTGGTTGGTACGACAGCCAATCAGAACCCTGTGAATATAAGCCTACAACCATTGCCTAACTAGGCCTCGCCATGGGAACATTGAACCACGAGGGACACTTTAGCCGTCTCCTTAGGTTCGCCATCTACCGACAGAAAGTGGCACTAGACACTGGTGATAAGCAGAGTAACGAAGCGTTTGAAGCAGATTTGTAAGAAGCGAAAACAGTAATAAATCTAAATTTAAACACTGCCTTCGTATGTTTGAGCTACGATTGAAAGAACAAGGAATTATTTACATGATAATGCATGTTCGTATTTAGAAAATCAAAAAGGGAGCATCCATAAATTACGTATTGCTGGCAGGTGAGGAGGGTGGGGATGAATTGGCAGTGTCTGTTGCGGTACGAAATGTTGCAAGGGGGAAGGGAGGGGTAAAAAAGGGATATTAACAAGAAAGATAAATTACAAGTGAGAGGGATAAAATGCGGTTTGTTACGTAACGAACTGCTAGGCCTAATGAACAAACTATCATAATCGTGCCGTTTCAACATTCAATATATAATAAAAAACAAACTCTCCTCACAGCGTCTGCCAGTTATTCAGGGGGCCACCCGTTGGGGTGGGGGAGGGGGGGGAGAATTTATCCTCTTCTCTCCCCCCCCCCCCCCCGAAGGCTATGGGGGGCATAAAAACCTAAGGTCATTTTTTTTTTATAATCTGTTCTGCTTTTTTATTTGTGTTTTTAGTTTAAGAGTGTAGATAGTGGTACGTTGGCTTTCACTGCTGCTTCCTGCCGCCAAGACAGTTTTTAATTTTCAATTTTGTTACTAGAACGTCACTTCTCTAGTATACAAATATTCTTAAACCTATTCAAATCTATTATGTAACCTCTCGGCAGTATAATACACCGTTAAATTTTAATTTCGTCAGTGGTTATCATCAAGAATAAACCTCCGTCAATTCTTGATACCATTCGTTTACAGCAGTGAAAATTAAATTATTACAACAAAAGATTCATAGAATTTATAGAGTTGTGGTTTCTATTTTTTGCCCATAATTTTAAATTCTGTTACTCTGACAACATTTTACAGCCTTTAAATAACCTCAAACATCTCGTATTTAAAAGAACGTCGTTAAAAATGCAATATTTTGCGAACACATGCAGAGTTTCAGCGTTAAAATCTACCGCCGCTGACATCGAAGGTATTCAGGGTATTTACGATACCTCCCTCGTGCTGATTGTGGACTAACCCATTCTGTCCCCTTATTCTTCTGTATCCTTATTTTGTGTTCGATTCGTGCCTGGTCTGTTCGATTCGTCTTCTAACATTCGCCACCATACGACGAGGCGGCGAACTAAACGGTCGCAACAATTAGGCTAGTACAGCGCTTCTATGAGTTGGCCTTACAACGGATGTTGTCGTCCGGGAACTTGGCCCTCTCCCGTACCTGCCGCTCACCCGATGCCGACACCATGCCGTTCCCGCTCCGCCTCATATCGCCACTCCTCCCGCCGTCAACGCCACAGCAGAGCTTTTGTCCACCTGTCGCATTCCTGACCGAGTTGTGGACAGTCTACATGACCGACAACCGTTTCGGTTTTCCATTGATTTCAACGACGATGGAATTTGCTGCCACCCTTGCTTCTGTTACGAGGCTATTTGATTCCTGACTTCAATCAATCTGCCAAGATTAAAGACTGATGTCTTCATTTCTTCACGTCAAACGTGAATCCACTCCATGGGTTGTTGATCTCACAAGTTCAACTGAGCCAGCTAGTCTCCGACGGTTTGACTCGACTACTCTATCGACACAAATGCTCACATCAATCGTGGCTAAAATCCCACGTTTTGAGTGTGAGTTAAGTTTGAAGCCGTTTCCACGTCTCAGATCGTCTCGTCCGTGGTTAACCCCACGTCTCGAGCGAAAATCAAGACAAATGTTGCTGTCCTCGGCTGCTCGTCTCATTTGGCAAAAACCCACGTTTTGAGTAAAGAACGAAGACAGAAGCTGTTGGCACCTCTACCTGCTAGTCTCGGTCGTGGCTAACCCCACGTCTTGAGCATAACTCAAGAAACCAGTTGTTAACCATATCACAGCCAAAAAACAAGTTTGAAGGAAGAATCAACCCGGAAGACCCAGTTTGTCTCCAGATTCGATCTTCCACCCTCAAGCTTGCAAGTCTTGTCAATCCTACACCCGACCACCTCTAACAGCCTCCATCCAGTTGTAATGTTCGACCTAGACCTGACTCCTGGACGAAAACTTCTTCCACTCGGCTCGCCGCCTCGTCGCTCTCTGTCCCCTCTCCACGGCCGTCCAGGTAAAAATACGTTTTGTCACAACTTTTGGACACGGTCTCCACCTCCAGGACGATCCGTGTGCTCATGCCGAACCCCATACGGAAACCTCCATCGTGACCCTTGGACGAAGAGGACTTTTCGTCATCATCCGGACATAGCCTCCACATTCTGGACGACCAGTACGTTAATGCTGAACTTCAGACGGATCTCCATCACAACCCCTGGACGAAGAGGACTTCCTGTCACCACAATCTGTCATTCGAATGGACGACACAACCACAAAAATCCCTTTATCCTACGACGCCACTCATACGACCCAACTCCTCCTGACGTCGGTCGGCTCAGTTCTCGACCCTTTCGTATCAGCTTTCAGTCATGGCCAAAACCTCCCTGTCGTCCACCACAAGCACACTGGTTCCCAAGGAAACTTCACGAGCGGCCGTGACATCCTTTTCCGTTCGGCCATGCTCTCATCTTGCCATCCACACGACTGGGCTGTCCTACTGCCGCAAGCCGCTCCTCAGGTCATGGCCATGACCGCTCTGTTGTCCGCAGCTGTCCCACCATTGTCGGCACGCCATCTCGTTTGTCACCAGCCAACAAAACCTCTGGGCTCACCTACCTGTCGCTCGCCGACTCCCCGCTGGGGACTGTCCGACCGTTGGGTTTGTTCTACATCCCTGCTCACCTCTTCTCTCTACGGAAGATGCCTCCCTCCCTTGATGACAAGGTCTCACCGCACAACCGAGAATGCTCAACGTCGCTCCTTCATGGACCACCTTGGATTACCCTCCGGACAAAATTCTTCCTCTACAACGCGAACCAGCGGTCCGGCACGCCCTGGTCGACATCTTTATCCTCCATCGTCAATGCTGTCGCGATAATTCAGCTTTGGCCCACTCAAAGACTTTTTTCCTTCGTCACAACTGCCGGTCTCTCACACCGTCATCCCTGCCTTGCCGACAGGACCCGCCCCCCCGGGGGGCCCCCCCCCCCCCCCCGCCTTTTCCGTCCAAGATCCCTGGACGACTCCTTGGACCTCCAACTGTCGTCAGTGCTTTTACGACAACTCCACCAGCCCAACTTGGCCCGCCCAAAATCCATTTTTTACCTGTCGTCACAGTCCCACCTACCGGCCTCTTACACTGTCATCCCTGTATTGCCGACAGGACCCTCGGCCCCAGACGGAAAACCTTCCCTTTCGTCCAAAACCCCTCAACGACATCCTGGACCTCCGACTGTCGTCAATGCTTTCACGACAACTTCACGTTTGCTCGCTCGACGACTCTTTCCCTTTCGTCACAGTCTCACCTACCGGTCTCTCGCACCGTCATCCCTGCCTCGCCGACAGGACCCGTGCCTCCGGACGGCAAACCTCGCCTTTTGTCCAAGAAGCAAGACCACGCCCCGAACGGCAACCTGTTCGACCCACCTTTGTGCCAGTTCTCAACCACATCAACCGCTTTAAACCTCCAAAGTTGTCATTTCCCTCCTTGGTAGCACATTACCTGTCAACCCTGGTTAAAGTCAAAGTCGAAAACTCCATAAGGATTGGAGGACACTTGCAGCACTGCAGCTAGCCACGACCCTTCAGATGGGACAACATCTGCAACGGGTCAGTTTGATGGGAAAGAAAATTGGAGGCTACACGCACCTCCAAGCACATTCCCATAACCATCCTTCTCATCCAGGACGATGAATCACAAAACTGCATCGACACCTCCACCCTAATCCACTGCGTGGTCGGCACCAACCATTCCAAAAAAAAAAATTAAAAAAATCAGCTCAAAACTCAATCTGTGGCACACCCATTTTTCAATTGTCATGACTTCAGTCACCAGTCCCCTCCTCATCTGCCCCTCGACATCCGGTGTACATGGCCCCAACTAGGAAGCGGACCCAAGGAACCTCCCCTTTCCTCAGGAGGGAAGCCCCTCACATCCAATTGGTGGAGAACAACCTGCTAACCCCATCAACCCCATCAACCGCGTCAGCACCAAAGACCTTGTTCCCGCTACTCCTCGAAATCTCCAACAAGATTCGGGCACAAACATTCCTTCAGTCCTGCTCTCACCGAGTCCATCAATCCATCTTCCGCAAGCATGTCCACATCAACGGACACGCCGGAACAAACACTCAAGGCAGCTGATGACACGTAATTTGAACAACCTCCGCTTCGTGGGGCCACCATAACGCCATCCAGGTCAGAGTACCACAAGCAACAACATCCTGCCGTAATCCTACAACCTTCAACCCCACAACCTAAGAGATAAGCCAAGAAACGATAAAGGACTACACAGGCTGGGACCAACCGTCACAGCCGAAACTGAGGTCAAGCTCCCTAAAGCACTTAGAACGAAGCAGAAGCAAGCCACACATGAAGGAAGCAAACCATCCATGGAAAAAAAAGGAGTGAACCATGTTCTGAAAAAAGTACGAAATTTCCTAAGAAAAAAAATTTTTTTGGGGGGGGGGAGTGGGGGGGAGCATGCTTGCATCCCAGGACGCCCGTCAAGGCGGTGCCCGCCACCTAACTTTGATGAGGTCTGCTGTTAATGCTACAATTAACAGGTTAAGATGTTTTGGCAAATAAGAAAGAACATTTTGCCAGCCTCAGCCTGGCCGGCTAAAAATGGTTTCTCTTAGCCTAAACATACTTAACCTAAAGCCCGCCCTACCTCCCCTCTCGAGTCACTGCCTGACAGATTGAGAGGAAAATAAATGCTGAAAGCGTTCACACTCTCGCTTTTATAAGGGAGGGTTGCGCTGCGCAGGCGCAGTGTAGGCATACCAGCAGGCGGCTACAAGAAACCGAAAAACCTCCAGGGAAACACAACATTGAGGACAGTGTAGTGCTAAAATTAACAGATTAAGTATGTGTTAGGCAAAAAGAAACCAATTTTAGCCGGCTGGCAAAATGTTCTTTTTTTCTGCAAATAGGGCAAATTTTTCCCCCCCCCCCCCCCCCCCCCGGGCCGTGCATGCCACTGGCCAATTGTAACGGTAGCTACTGCTTCGACTACTAAATAACTGTAATTAAAAGGACATACCTGCTCATTAACTTCGAGCATTTTGCTCGAAATAGCTTTTGAGATATTTACATAGGATAGAGCGAATGATAGGATAGAGTATAGCAATCCTGTTTGTCACGAGGGAAAAAATAGGAAAATTAATGCCTGTTGCAACATTTACACACGTCTGAAGTAATGTTGCAAAACAGAGCCATACAGGAAAGCCAACCTGATAGAATGCACCTTTAAATTTCCAGCTAATTTAACGAACAAATCGCGAAGATACAAAACTGCGAATGATCTAGACACACACTAGTGTGTCGCGCCAAGTTAGGCAACAATCATCACAACAAACATCACATCAATTATATTGTCGAGGTTGTAAACCATTGTAGCGCGGCGCCATAGCGTCAGTGTCTTACTTATATCTTGAAGCATAGTTGGGCACATTTCAGGTACTTGGGGAAAAATAATAATGCGGTACAAAAGCTTAAATTGTGTTAAAATCGAGAGCAATAACCCACCTGACAAAAATTAACTCGTGTAGGAATGCCAGCTAAGCTGCTTTCAATGCAAATTCTGACCCTCTACTACTAGCTAATAGCTAGCTAATTCGCTCATCCCCATGTTGAATCCCATAGGGTGATTATTCATCGATACCGAGATAACGGGGAGGCTTCCAGCTATGAAATTGGACGAATGGGTGCAGTACAATACGAACTGCATGCCTTTTATGGTTTGGAGCCTGGGAGCGTAACAGGGATGGCGTGGGAGGGTGCGTAAGTACGAAAATATTGTTATAACCATTGTTAGTAGTGTTAGCATCGTCTTTCATTGGACGGCCAAAGTTCGGACAATGAGAACGTGGATACTGACGTACGTGCCTAGACACACACTAGTGCATCACGATAAATCTAAACAACGTTGCAAACAAATTGTATTCACGTCCAATTCACGAAAAATAAACCAACTGTAAAAACAAAGCAAAATAAACAAAGCCAAAAACTGGTAAAGAGGCCACTAAGTTGAGAATGGTTCGGCCCTTCAAAGGAGTGATATCAATACACCAAAACTAACTAAATATTGTAATACAAATTACAACAAAATTAAAACCAAACCAAAAACCCATAAAGAGGTGACTAAGTTGAGAATGGTTCGGCCTATAGGCAAAAGGTAGTAGCAAATTGTTGAAAACCAATTTCTTGTTGACGTGGCACTTTATAGTACACATCTGCATAGTAGTGGAGTTGAGCAATACACCTTTAAAAAAAAAGTAGTAATATCAATCAAAAACCAAAACTGGTAAAAGGGGCCGCCAAGTTCCGAATGGTTCGGCCCTTCAAAGGAGTGATATCAACACACCAAAACATTCGACAAGTTAATCGCACCGACTAATAGTTCGAAGGTTAAATGAAAACTAGAACATTGCTACTAGAACATTGCTACTTTCGGTAGCAATGTTCTAGTTTTCATTTTTGGTTTTTGATATGATTATAATTACACAAAGATTATACCTTTTACTTGCCATGCTCAGAAAAAGTGCTTCTCTGTGACGCGTAATGTTACTACTTTGCTTTGAGCTTGTTGTTTACGTCCGACCTATTTTTTTGGAGAATGACGGCTAGCAGTGAAGTGGTGATCAGAGGGGGGAAAGGGCGGGGGAGAAGGGGGGGGGGGCGGGACGGTTCCCCTGGCACAGTTGAAGAGGCGGGAGTAGAAATTAAAATGCAAATTCGCAATGGTCACAATCGTGGCTCGGCTGCATGTTAGACACTTCTGTTTTAAATAAACATAGAAAATAAATAAATTAAATAAATAAATGAATATGTCTTGAACATGCCTCGCCATTTTCCAACGTTTCTGAGCTTCGATATCGTCCATCCTTACTTTCGACCTCCACTTCCTGACGTCGTCGTATAAACGTAAGCGACTTAAGGCGGATGTATTGTATATTAGGCTAGTTGACTGGGCCGAGTAATATGCGAGTCGAGTTGACTTGCTACTCACCCTCTAGAGTAGAGGTTTACATTGGGAGAGTAAAGGGCGAGTAGCAAGTCAACTCGACTCGCATAATAAACTACCCATTTCAACTATCTTTATTAAAAAATTAATTTTACAGTTTCCAACGTTATTTATTACTCTGTGACTAAAAGTTTTGTCTGTGTCGGCAGATAAATTCAATAACGGTTAGGTAGCGCTGCTGGTTGGTCCCCGTTCCAGCCAGAAGAGCACAGGCTACGTCTCATGAAAACTATGCGTTCTTCCATTTTTTTTTCTCCGCACTTGTTGGGATTGACTAGATGTAAGCTATTTTAGTCTTCTGTACAGCCGAAACCGCTGTGAAGACTAGACAGCAAAGACTTTGTCAAGACAAACAGCTTTCACCATTAGATTCAGCGTCCTAAAATTAATTATAATGAATAAAAAAAAACCGGAAGTGGACCGAAACTGGCTGAAGTGTACGGAAGACCGATTGTGACAAGATAGTTCCTTCAGTTGTTTGTTTAATTTCACTTTCAACAATGAAAAAAAAAATCGAGTTGACATCACTTATAATAGTAACACCTCGCATTGTATGCTAAAATTTCGTTGCTACCAGTAAGAGGCGCATTTGGGTAATAAAACTTTCTCGCTCGCCGAAAGCTATTTGCTATCTATCGTTATTTATTTATGCTAAGTTTCCAGTTTTATGCTAAAGGAATGCGACCAAACTTAAATAATTCAATGCATTATAAATAACAATGATAAAAAACTAAGTACAACATTCATATTAAACATTCTTACAACATTGTCATTTCTCGCTATTTTGAAAATTTGCCTGTAGAGCTAATAAAACGAGGGTAGCAAACATAGCTTATCGCCATCTTGCAGCGAGAACTCAAAATCCAACATGGCGCCCATTTCGGATTTGTCGAATCGAAAACAAGCCATCGAATGATGATTCCATCCACCAGTGTGAACTGCATTAGGAATTACTTTCTTGTTGTCATTAAATCGACGCCGTCATGCACGAACTTCATACTTCGTGTTTGACCCAAGAGGAGAGGATCTCCATCCGCATGATTACTAGGTGTAGACAACTCGAAAGCCAAATGCTCCTTTAATGGTGACAGTAAACCAACGAACTATTAACTAAGTAAAAGCTAGTGAGCGTGAAAACTTTCGTTGCGAGTCGTTGCATAAACTCGCCTGTGCTCCATCATGTGCCATATAATTTGACGCAACCTCACTTTAATGCTGAAATCTAAGGCTGCACCGATACCTACGTTACCGATCCTATACCGATACCAATTCGTTATTTAAAATTTTGCGAATACCAGTACAAATAACGATATTTAAAATAGTATCCCCAATTTTTTATCAACGTGCAGTTTTCTGCTAAAGTCCAATAATTATTAAAATAAAAATATGTTAAATAGTAAACCACAGTTAAAACATAGAAAGATGCTCACTGATTTTCTGAGCAAAACGCCGCGAACCGCGTGTCGTAATCTCAAACGGTTCCAGAGTTATCAATATTTCCGCGAAGGGTCGATACCGAGCTAGTACCGATACCGTGAACGATCCAGTATCGGTATCGGTGCAGCCTTACTGAAGTCCTGTACTCTCTCAAAAGTTTACGCAACAGCAATTTTCTCGCTCACTAGCTTATACTTGGTCTACGCTAAATCTGCTGGCTACTTCTCGCCTATACGGCTTTCGAGTTGTCTATGCGAAGTAACCATGGCAATGACGCGGACGCAAATCTACCCCACGTACTCGCGACACGACGTACAAAGCGTGCGGCATGACAGCGTCGATTTAAGACTACAAGAAAACAAGTTTTACTACAGTACGAAACGGCGGACTGATTTCTGAAAGCCAGCATTCGATGGTTTGTTTTCGATCCGAACACCCCGAAACGGACGCCATGTTGGATTTTGAATTCTCGCTGCGAGTTGCTATTTATTCTACCGTCGTCTGATCACTGCTAGAAGCTGTTCTTTGTACGAGAATAACAAATCTGACAATAGCGCGAAATTATAACAATGTTGTAGCAATGTTTAAATTACTGTTGCACTCTGTTCTTTATTCGTATTGTTATTTATAATACATTTATTTTATGCACTGCCACATTCATTTAGTAGAAACTGGAAACTAATCGTAAATAAATAACGGTTGACTAACAAATAGCGTTCGGTTAGCGAGCGTAAGGGCTCGTTTACGCAATGAGACCTTCTCGCCCGCCGAAAGCTATTTGCTAGGCAACAGTTATTTATTTACGATTAATTTCCCGTTTCTATTAAATGTATACGGTAATAGACAACAAATTAAATGTATTATAAATAACAATAAAGAACAAAGTGCAACAGTCATTTTAAACATTGGTACAACATTGTTGCCATTTCACGGTATTTCCAAAATCTGCTATTCTCGCTGAAAAAACAGCTTCTAGCAGTGATCAATCGACAGCAGAATAAATAGCTACTCGCAGCGAGAATTCAAAATCCAACAGGGCGTCCATTTCGGGGTTGTCGAATCGAAGACGAAGCATTGAATACCGGCATTCAGAAATCTGTCCATAGTTTTGTACTGCAATAAAAATTCTCATCTAGTTGTCATAAATCGACACTGTCGTGTTGCACGCATCGTACGTCGTGTCGCGAGGCACGATGAGGAGATTTGCGTCCGCATTGTTGCCATGGTTACTACGGTATAGACAACTCGAAAGCCACATTCTCCGGCAAAGGCAAGAAGCAGCTAACAGATTTAGTATAGATCAAGTAAAAGCTAATAAGTGAGAAAATTGTCCTTGCGTAAACCCGCCTTGCAGAAAATTCAGAGTCTGGTTCAGGGTCTGATAGTGATTCAGATAAGACTATCTTGCTCTGAAAAATAATACTCTTGGACTGAGTCAGGCTGCGGACCAGATTTCAATTCCCCTTCAAACCAATAAGATAATAAATAGTAGTAGTTAATTCTATGAAAATCCATAAGTGGAAATTGCCAGTCTGCCTAAATGGTGTCAAGCTAGAAATGGAACTTGATTCCGGGGCAGACGCATCCATTATTCCTACTGAGTGGCAATAAAAATATTTTAACGGACTGTCCTTTAAAACTCAGCCCGTATTCGATACACTCATTACACAGACGGAATTGAGAACACGATTTACACTGTAAGTCTGAAGGTTGAAGTTAAAGGTCAAATTGAACACTTGGATGCTTTAGTTCCAAACTCTATAAACCTGCTTTAATGGGAAAAGATTAGCTTTCTATTTTTCGGGTTGAATTCCATCCATTTTACGACCTGCAAACAACAGTTAAACCTAAGAAAGGTGTGAAACGAATTAAAACTAGTATTACACCAGTTGACACTTCCAAAATAGTAAAGGGTTTCCCTGAGCTATTTAGTGAAGGTATGGGTAAATTTAAGAACTACAAAGCTAAGATTCATTTAAAACCTGATGCAAAGCCTGTGTACTGTCGGATAAGACCAGTTCCATTAGCACTTAAAGAAAATGTTAACCAAGAATTCATAGGTTGGTTGGCCTTGGAATTCTAGAGCCTGTTGAGACCTCTCAGTGGTCTACTCCCATCGTCATAGTTCATAAACCGGATGGTCAAATCCGTGTGATAGGTGCTTACAAGACCACCATGAACCTCCAACTGGAAGTTGACCACTATCCGGTCCCCACGGCCGCAGAAGTATTTAGCGAATTCGCAGGCAGTGACACTTTTTCCCTTATCGATCTTAAGATGCCTTTCTGCATATTGAACTCGATAAAGAGTCTCAAGAAGCTTTAACAATAAATACACCCCTGGGTTTGTTTAGATGGCTTCGCGTACCGCTGGGCCTAGCGTCCAGCCCTGGAATTTTCCAGAGGGTAATGACTCAAGTCACCAGTAAAATTCCCAAATGTCTCCCATTTTACGATGACATCCGGGTGAGCGGGAAAGGGGTTGCTCATGATGAATCTTTAAACAAACTGTTAAATGCTTTACAAGCTGCAGGAGTCAAACTTAAGATCGAGAAGGACAAACTGTCGCGGCCTGAATTAAAATATTTAGGCCACATGATAAATGCAGAGGGCCTGCATACACTCCCTGAGGTTATCGAAGCAGTCACAAACGCTCCTAACCCAACATGTATTCAAGAGCTACAGAGCTTTTTGGGTGTTGTAAACCATTACTCAAAATATCTACCAAATCTCGCTCATATTCTGTCACCAGTTACACGTGTGTTAAGCCCAAATGTAAAGTGGGTTTGGGGGGCAGAATGTGACTGAGCCATGAGTAAAGTAAAAGAATTATTTCTTAAATCTAAAGTTATGGTCCACTACGATCCGAAATTAAAGCTCAAGCTCGTTTGTGACGGCTCACCTTGCAGGGTCGGCACGTGCCTAATGCATATCATGAAAAATGGTGAATCTAAACCAATAGCTTTAGCTTCACGTAAGCTCACTCTCATTTGAAATGGGCTACTTTCATTTTGATCGGGAAGCTCTCAGCGTGGCTTGGGAGCGAAGCGGTTTCATGAATACGTTTACGGTCAGCGATTCATACTTCAGTCTGACCAAAAGGCCCTAGGATGGATTTTTGGCCCTAAAAAAGGAATACCGCAAATGGCAGCCGCCAGGGCTAAGCGTTGGGTAGTGATGCTTAATGCGTACGACTACGAATTTGAACATATTCCCGGTAAACTTAATTTAATACTGACGCGTTATCTTGACTTCCCCTACCAAATACTGAGGAGTTCGAAAGAGCTGACGCACACTACAATGTTCTTGCTTTAGAAACTCTTTCAAACTTACCAGTTTTAAACGAGACACTAGTTCTCAAAAGCAAACGTGATAAAATTCTTTCCAAAGTTTATCGCTACGTGAGTTTATCGCTGGCCTGAAAAATGCGAAATTCCCAATCTGTTACCGTACTTCACACGCCGTACTGAAATCTCGGTTGAAAACGAAACTTTGTATTGGGGGTATAGAGTTCTGGTGCCGACGACCTTGTGGAGACAAATCTTTAGAGACCTACATAGCACTCACTTAGGCATAGTTAAATTGAAATGTTTATCTAGGCAAAAAGTGTGGTGGCCTAAAATAGATTCTGACATAGAAAACAAAGTTACATCATGCCAAAATTGTCAAGAGCATAAAGAAACTCAAGCAGCTGGCCCCAAACACACATGGGAATATCCACTAAAGCCTAATGCTAGGATGCACGCGGATTTCCTTGGCACGATGGATAATTATATGTTTTTTATCCTAGTGGACACACATTCAAAAATTCCTTTTATGCATAAAATGAAGTCCACAACGTCTGCACGAGTTATTGTCGTGTTAAACAATCATATTGCTCAATATGGTTTAATGGACAGCTTAGTTACAGACAATGTTGCCCAATTTATGTCCTCTGAATTCCAAAATTGGTTAAAATCCAATGGGATTAGGCATATGACAGGGCAGAGTTTTGCGCCCTGGACCAACGGCTTGGCGGAAATTTATGTCCGCAATTTTAAGAGTCTACAAGGCCGCGCGGCGACAGGGGTCTACTATTCAAGAAAGTATGAACTCTTACTTGTTATCAGCACGTATAACTATCTCCGCTACCACGCAAGCAACACCCGGAAAATTATACTTTAACCGAGAGTTAATGTCTCGGCTGGATGTATTGTTCCCCCACCCTATTTCGGCCGTTCGCCGTAAACAATTACAATAAGTACAGAGCACGCACCATCGTGAGTTGAAATTGTATCAAATAGGCGATATTGTTTGGTACCGTGACTGTAGTACAACAAACGATAGGCTATGGTCTAAGGGTGTCGTAAGTCAGATAGGCCGTAATCAATCCTATATTATCACTGATACTAACGGTAATACGATTTGCAAACATCGCGAATAGCTAAGATTACATACCACTGAAAATGAATATCCTGAGCAGTCACCAAAAGCACTTAATCCGACGGTGAAAAGCAATAATTCCTGCGTGAATAATAATGAGCAAAATGATCAACTTCACTCTTTTTCAAAACGCATGACATTTGGCGGTAATAAACGTGAAAAGCCAAGTTCCGCTGACGTAGTTCCTGCTCCTAGATCTCTTGGCCAATCCAGAAAGTCAATTTCTGTTGCCGAGGGCTCCAATCCACCAATCCATCAGCTTGGAAAATCACCTGAGAATTTGCCTCGCAAGTCACCAGGTGGCAGGAAATCTCCAGCGAAATTACCCCTCACACACGAAGTGGATGAGTCTACAAATGTAAACACCCAATCACCTTTGGCTAACAATAACAGTGCCTCTTCCATAGAAATTGTAAAGCCAGAAAGGTCACAACCTTCATTGTTACGTCACCATCTACTAAACAAACATCACCGAAGCCAAGTCATGGTAATAAAAAATCGAAAGTGAATCCACACAAACGTAAAGTTGTGCTATCTCCAACTCAGGACGATATTGCTGTGCAATTCTAAACCCACAAAATCGTTCAAAAAGACTGCGAAAAGCTCAAGACAAGCTAAATTTGTAGTTTTTTTTTTTATTTACCAGGTGGCTACAACTTCTTCGTTTTTTGTAGTAATCCGTTGCCCGTGAATTTAATGAAAATTCTTTTTTAAATTGTAGCGAGTAACGCTAACATGTCTGTCCCTAGTTAATTGTGCAGAGAATCGAATCTGTTAATTTTCAAAAGTCCACCTTTACAATTAGATAACCATGTTATGTATATTGTTGTTTGTGCGAAAAAATAATCTCATGGTTTTATCTCCATGTTTCTTTTTTGTATTTTCATGTCAACATTCTTCAAACATCGGAACAAAAAATTGTTTGGAGCTTCAATTTCCACTCAGGTGTATTCCCAACAAAAAACATCTGCATCCTGTTTCAATTGGATGCCAGATGTCCCACAGCAACGCTGAAGCGTTTTAGCTGCAGTATTGTTTGCTGCTAAAAAGAAATATTAACCAAAAAAGGCTACTTGGAACAACAACAACAAAATTCTAAAATGAACTTTACCAAAATATGCTCCTGAAAGAAAAAATTTAAAACTGGCAATTTTTCAGTCAGTTTCTGAAATGTTTAATTTTACTTAAACCTGTACATCTTAAGTTTTTTTTGTTTGTAAACAACTTTCAAAAAAGGGTTTATTTTTTTTTCTTCGAAAGCGAAAAACTTGTGTAACTTCTTTAAAAAAAAGATAGTGAACTAAAAAAAATATCTTGCCTTCGTACTTCATGATTTTTTTCTATTTTTTTTTCTCGTTCTCTGTATTGTGGAGTCGTCATTTGTGGCTCCACAATGGCTGCCTTCAATTTAGCGTAAGTATGTTAACCCTACCCAGTTTACCCTAATCTACTTAATAGGTTAGTCCATTTAATGTATACAGTATTGTTACTACATCACATGACTTCCTGTACCTCTTTATATATACCACCCCTTACAGGAAGTAAAGCGTCTTATCAGCTGTAGCCTACACTCTGGTAGTCCGTGTCCAGTTCTTACCATTGGTGCCCACGCAGGGCCTAGGTGTGTCCATGCCAAGGACAGTACAGTTGCTACATACCGGGTATACACAACTCGAAAGCCGCAATCTCCAGTTAAGGTGGGAAGCAGCTAGCAGATTTAGTATTAACCAAGTAAAGCTAGTGAGCGAAAAAATTGTTGTTGCATAAAAGCGCCCTAAGGGTGCGTTTAATAATAATAATAATAATAATAATAATAATAAAACATTTGGTGCACACAGGCCTGAAATGGACCGGGGTCACTAATATTCAGCCTAAGGTTGTTAAGCAACCAAAAATAAAAACAAGATGTGCAAACAAGCAAGAGAGAAGTAAAGTTAAAACTAACAGAACAATGTTCTGGGGTCAGTTAAAAAAGATTTTAAAAAATAAAGAAACATGGTAACAATATCAGTAAGACGAGCCAGTATGGCACTAACAAAAGTTAAAACACTGAAATAAACTACATAAAAACAGACAGGTACTTAGACAAATCTACAGTCCGCAATTTCGTTTTGAAAGAAAGTAACGAGGTTTCTGTCACCAACTCGCCAGGTAGATCATTCCACACCTTGACAACCCTGTTAGCAAAAAAGTGCTTCCGGCAGTCAGTGTGGAACGTCAGCAACAAGTGTTAGAGAATGACCACACATACGTTTATTAGCACGGAGCTTGAAATATCTGCAGAAGTCAACATCTACCAGACCATGCAGTAATGAATACGTAAGGTACAAATCAGCCTTCAGACGGCGTAATTCGAGTGAATCTAATTTAGTTAATTCAAGCCTCCTGGCGTAGGAAAACTCCTTTAAACCACGAAGTGACTTGGTGAAGCGACGCTGTATAGATTCAATTAGGTTTATATCGCCCTTCAAGTAAGGCGACCAAACAGCACTTACATCCACAAGAATAGGCCTGACATACACCTTAAAAGCCCACACAAGTGTATCGACATCACCGGTGGTAAACACCTTTTTAAATCATGCAGAGCTCTGGCTAGCCATCTTTGCAACATGGTTACAGTAAGTTCTCACTTTCAAATCGGATGTAAACCAGACGCCAAGATTTTTAACAGCTTCTGTGTGTGGTAAAACAAAAAGAGGAGAAAGTCGATAGATAATCCCATTTAAAGTTAGGTTTTCCAATATGTAGTACGCTACATTTCTTAAGGGCAATTGACACGAGGAAGACCAAGTTAAAAGCTCGGTAGTTGCAGTTACTAACCCGAAATACGAGTCATTGTCAATTTGACTGTGCATCTCTACGTCCTCTGCAAATTTGCTCAGGGATGTATTTTCCGAATTTGAATGTAAATCATTAAGAAAAATAATAAAGAGGAGAGGACCTAATACACTTCCCTGTGGTACACCCAATCACCCTGTGGTACACCGAATCACCCTGTGGTACACCTAATCACCTAATCTTCCCTGTGGTACACCTAATCACCTGATTTATGTTAGACTTTGTGCCACCAACAATAACACATTGTGTTCTGTTGGACAAGAAATCAGTTAACCACTCAAGTAATTTTCCCTGAAAGCCGTAAAAATTTAATTGCAAGGAGCTTACTGTGCACTACTGACTCAAAAGCCTTTGCAAAGTCAATGAGTATAACATCAGTTGGTATACCACAGTCAACTGATCCGGTCCAGTCATCCAGCATGGATAACAGTTGTAGACTAGTGGACCGCCTGGGAATGAACCCAAATTGGTCACTAGACAAAATATTGTTTTCTAAAATAAAAGAAAGCATTTGCGTTCTGATAATACGTTCCATTACTTTGCAAGGTACTCAGGTCAGTGCAATTGGTTGGTAATTTAATGGGTTCGATGCATCGTCTCTTTTAAAAATTGGTGTAACATCTGCTGATTTCCAAGCGAGCGGCAATCTACCCGTTTCAAATGAATGCTCAAAAATAATAGATAACGCTGTACAAATTTCCAACCTAATCTCGCGGTAGAAGATGGCAGAAAAACCATCAGGTCCAACACTACAGCTTGGTTTCATGAAAGATTGGGCCTTTAAGACGTTCAGATAAGAGAAATTTGGTGTATGACACTCAGGAATAACTGCAACTCCAGTGATATGTGCAAGAATCTGGTTGTCAGTTATGCAATTGCTCACAAAAGTATCATTGAGTATATTAGCTTTATCGAAATTGTCCAAAATGTAATCGTCATTTCGTCGAAAAGGCAGGATTGATTTTGAACTTCCAGTCTTACTCCTTACAAATCTGAAAAGGGCTGCCATATTTCCTTCTTTTAAGACAGCATGTTCAGCATCACGATCTAGGTTTCGTGCAAGGCAAGCATATTCCAATTGGCATTCTTTGTATTTATCCCAGACAGCATCAGTTCGAGTATTCTTAAAAAGTTTCCATAACTTTTTCTTTTTTGTCAATAACTTAGTGAGTTTTTTTGTTTTGGCCGATTTGCCACGAAAACCATCAAAAGTACTCCGTAGGACCAGACTGGAGGCGTGTTTGACGCAATCTTTAAGGGTAAGTATAAAATTGTTCCACATAGAATCAACATCTGGTTCATTTCCAATAAATGTGCCCAATCAACAACGTTTAACAAGGATCGGAGTGTTTCGTAGTTTAGTTTATGATGTGGCTTTTGTTTGGATGAAACATTGGGGTTGGTCTTTGTATTAATGTTAAACGTGACCTTATTATGGTCACTTGTGCCGAAATGATTTGAGACACATGTATCAAATAGAAGTCTCTCTGAGTCAGCTAAAACAAGGTCAAGAATCAATCTAGTTGGCTCGCTTATGTGTTGGTTAAAACCCAACTCAGAAATACAGTCAAAAAAGATTTGCTGGTGTCCATCAGTAGCATAATTTTGAAGCCAATTTACTGATGACATATTAAAATCGCCTGTGATGATGTTGGAATACGAATCTTTGATGGAGGACCTGATAAAAGTACACATCTTACAAATACTGTCCTCATCAAAGCCAGTTGGAATGTAGCCAAGTATAATTCTGAGTTTGATGGAACAAAAGTAAAACAATGCTTCTGAGTCCCTCAGACAGCCCACTAATCGCAAATGGTAAGTCTGACTTAACCAAAGCCAGCACACCCCCCATGGGTGTGTCACAATCTCTTCTGACGAGTTGGTAACGCAATCCATCAACAATCATGGCATCAGAAACCGATGCCGAGAGCCATGTTTCAGTAATTAAAACTACATCAAAAGCATAAGTGGATAGTAGATGGGGGCGGGGGTCCGGTCGAAATCCCGACAGTCAAAATCCCGACAATCAAAATCCCGACACCAGAATCCCGACAGGTCAAAAACCCGAAGGATCAAAATCCCGAAAGTCAAAATCCCGACAAGGCATAATCCCGACAGCTAAAAAAAATCCAACATTCAAAAAACAGGATTACTTGCTGAAAATCATTTAAAAATCGCAGGAGGCGAAAAGTACCGATATTGCTGAATTTGCCTGTCATTCGAACTGAATCATTACTGATGGGGAAGACCCATGAGCCCTTATGCGATTAAGCGAGTTGACAGGGCAAGCCGACTCTCCTTATGAAACAATACAGGGTGCAGCAACACAGGAGCATCGTGGTTTGCATATTTTCAAAATCAGTTTGCCGTAAATTGAGTGTGTTATATTATTTTAATGTATTACTTTTTTTTTTAATAAATTTAGTTACGCCATAGTTTAAATACCAACACTCGTGACCGGCAAAGTTAACAAGTAATATACTATAAACTGAATCAGTTAATGAATTTGCTAAAATGGAGCCAAAAGCACAAGTCTGTTTACAAGTGCCATCTCAAAAAGGCAACCCAAAGCTGAAAGTGCGTGGCTGAAAGAGCGTGAAAAACGCATAGCAACAGTAGTCGATGACAGGCATAATCGAACAACATCCGAGTTCCTTCGTGGTCTGGCTCATAACATTGCGCTGTAATTTTTTTGATGTGTATATTTTAGCCAGTGTGTATTTTTACCTTCTTATTAGCATGTTTAGCCAATGATGTAAAAAAAAATTTTTTTAGATCTATTAGTTGTGTTTTTTTTTTATTAGCCAAAGCATTTTTAACTAAAAGTAAAATAAATTTTAAACAAATGAAAAATGAAAATGTTTCAACAAATGAAAAATAGTTTTTAATATGTTTTACGACCTGTCGGGATTTTGACCAGTCGGGATTTTGATCCGTCGGGATTCTGACCTGTCGGGATTTTGACCTGTCGGGATTTCGAACCAGACCCATAGATGGTGTAACTGACAATTTACAATTTAAACTCCTGGCATTAAAAACAGTACACCTCAGACTAAAATGGGGTAGGATTTTAACATGCTCCATAGAATAATTCCCCCTTAATGCGCTCAGTTTCCCATATAGTGTGGGTGAGCAAGGTCGTAATCTAACTCCTCCTTTACAATATGTTTGCTAATATGAGTCAAATGTAAACCATCTCGTGCCAGGGAAAACCTGTTACGCATCAAGGAGTCCCAAATAAGTATAAACTGTAAGTTATTTTTGCCGTTGCACAGATTAGTTAACTCACCATTAGCCTTAATGATTGTTTTACATTCATATAATCGTTTTCTGGGGAAATAACCAACACTAATGATGTGTGCACTTGGTCTGGCCTTTAGTATTTCATCAATAGATTCACTCATGTAATTTTTGACGAGTGATGGATGGTCCTGTGGCAAGTTGTTACTGACTGCACAGAGAAGAAGTAAGGTGATAGGCTTGCGTGCTTTAGGGCCTCTAAAATCTTCGTTTTTAGATTTTCTATTCACAGACCTGGCCAAGTCCACTTAATGGATTTTTCAGACCCACCAAGATGCAGTCCACGCACATGCGAATCACCTATAAAGATCACCTCTTTTTTGTGTGACCCATAGAGCTTGGGTGATATGCGACCCGTGGAACTTGTGCTAACTGCATCACAGACAAGCGTCGTAGGATTTTTGGTATCGAGAAGATCAATTGCCTCCTTGGTCACACGACACTGACCACAATTCGTGCCTGGCAAACCATCTATAAAGGCTAGAAATGCAATCAGCTGCCGTCGCCATCTCACCAACACCCGGTTCACTTAGTTCAGCATTGTCCTTAATGGTAGGCTGATTTTTACGCTCGAGAGGCTCCAACACTTGTCGGTTACCTTGTTTTTTAAGTTCACGAGTAGTGACCCAACCAAGATTTGGATCGGCAGACTTTACCGGCTCAATAGGCTGTAGATCACGTGTCACACTTGGAATAACACGATCTATATGTGATGAAATTAGTTGGATGTTACCAGACTCCGGCTGGGCAAGAATAGTACTCACAACGACGGTAGCAGAGGATGAAGGCCCAGAAATATTGTTCAAGCTTGCAGACGGTGGTGCCACATTTTTAAACTCCTTTATAAGACAGTTGAATCTGTTATCAATAATTTCGAGTAGCATTGCAGTTTGCTATAGCATGATTTTTTCAAATTTTGTTTCCAGGTTTGAGAGTTTTATGTTTAGGACCTCACCAAACGACTCCAAGAAAGTCAGCACGTGGGAACACCATCTGTTAAAGCGATCACTAGTATCGCCAGCTTGTGCAGCCTCATGTAGTGGATTTATTGGAGAGCTAAGATGTGTACCAGTTTTACTACAGTCTGAACGGTCCCCGTTTTGTGGCACCCCTCTGCAGGTGTTTAAACTCCTGTTTACTTCTTCGCATACAGTCTCGGGGATATTAACACAGGAACTATGTAGGGTACTGGTTATGTTATCCTGTTTTGTGTTAAGTTCCTGACTAATAATGTCACACTCAACCTACCAAGCTGGACAGACCGCTGAATTCTTTCAATACATGCCAAAGCATTTAACACCGCACTGTCGTCACCAAACGCTGGTTTGGAAATGTTTAAGGCGTCAACAGCATGATTTAAAGTGGATGGTATTTCACTCCTGGGTGGACGAAACAACAGTTTGCATTCCTCCAGGAGGGTTCACCAAATCTCGGCCAACTTGGTCAGAAACCACTGGTGAAAGTGGCACAATATCGCCAAGAAGCTGCACAATACTTTTCTTTCCCCAAGATTTTAAGACCCTTTTCCTGTTTCTTTTAATTGGTTTCACAATTGCAGTAGAGCACAAGAATTTGGGAATTTTTTCTTGGGAAGGTGTTGCAGCATTATTTGATGTTGGCGCCATAGTGCGAAGAAGGGTGGGGGGATAATAAAATGTACTTGCTACGATAAATAACTTCACGGCAAAAATTATTCACTCAACACGTTCAAGCGTTTCCTTCCATCACGTACATGTTCTTGCAGCAACAAATTATTCTACGCTGCAAAAGCCTTCCACACACACTGCTTTCAGACGGTTTCTTTCCACTATATAGATTTACTTGCAGCAATAAAACACTCTTCCTTGCAAAAGCCCTTCCACACTAACACATTCAGGTTGTTTCTTTCCACAGTATAGATGTGTGTAACGAAAAATAACACTAAAAACACAATTATCTGTAAAAAAGTCAACAATTACTTTGCAGTGACTTGCTTTTGCATTCTCGCAGCTAGAAGCTGGAAATCATCTGACATTCAACATGTTGGCTATTTTAGTTGCATTATCTCACAACGAAAACAGTCAATAGTGTAAGTTCAGAAGCGAGTGGGAAAATTGTTTCCTCAGGAGGAATTCTTTAGCTTATTGCAATGGATTATACGATTCAAACAACATCGGATTTACGTAAACCACGTCGGATTTAGCTAATCCAGATTGCGTTGTTACCATCGTAATGACACCTTTGCCACCGCGATTATGGGCGCGTTTATGCAACGACTCGCCTTTGCATTCTCGCAGCTGAAATTTAATCGTGATGGCAAAGGTATCGTTGCCATGGTAACATTGCTTCCTGGATTAGCTAAATATGTCATCGTTTGAGCAAATGATTGCAGTCTTATAATTCGTGACAGTAAGATAAAGAATTTCTTCTGACGAAACAATTTTCCAAATCGCTTCTAAACTCAATTATTGACTCGTTTCGTTGCGAGCTTGCAGAGATAAAACCGGCGCCATGTTGGAATTTAAGATGATTTCTAGCTTTCAGCCGCGAGAATCTGATCGTTTGGCATATATATCGTTGCCATGGTAACAACGCTACCTGGATTAATTAAATGAGTAAACTGCAGTCTTATAAACTGTGCCAAGAAGATAAAGAATCCCTCCTGACGAAGCAGTTTTCCCAGACGCAGCAGAACTCACATTATTGAATGTTTTCGTTGCAAGGCGGGTGAGTTAAACCCGCCGCCATGTTGACATGTCAGGTAATTTGTAGCTTCTAGTTACGAGAATACAAACGCAAGTTGTTGCATAAACGCACCTTAAACGCGCCCTAACAGAATGTAATTCAAACTGAACTCGGGCTAGAAAACATCGCATATCGCAGTTAGGAATCGTTTATACAACAATGCTTTGGTCGCTAGCTTTAATTTAGTTAATACCAGGATCTTATGAATGATTTGTCACAAGGTCGTCTGGGAGAGAAGCTGTGGATTTTGTTTCCCGGCGCCAGGACAATTCATTCAACACTGCCAGAATCTTATTTTATCAACGCCCAAAAAGTGTCAACTTTCTGCCCGCGGGTGAACTGGCATTGAGCCAGGAGCCAAAACATACGATTTCTACTAGTCGGTCTTGCCTTGAAGAAGCCGTCTCCTTCAACGTCGTTCAACGCTATTCCACGCGGAGTTGCCACGTGCCTTGAATAATCTTAACAAGAGTGATATTTTGTCACACCTATTTATTAGGTTAAAACCTAATTCACCTATATGCAAAGTGGCTTATCCCAGGAAATAGTTACGAGCAATCGTTCCACAATGGCCGCATGGGGGTGTGACCCAGATCGAGAGACATGCGATTATCATCACTGACACTCTGTCGAACCCTCCGTGCAGTTATTTCTGCCTCTCCTGTTAACATAGGGAGGGCAAGGTAGCTTAATGGTTAGCACGACCGTCTCATGTGCAAGAGGTCCCGGGATTGATCCTGACCTTAGCTACCCCTGGCATTTGTGGTAAGAGAAGAGCTCTGTGATAACTCGTGCTCATCTCGACTGTGGCATGTAAAAGATCCTAGAGTTTCCGATTGGAATTACCTAGCAAAATTGTCCCTCTGGACTTCCGGTACCATGGCATCAGCTGAGAGCTCGTCAAACCTAAAGCTCCTGTTAATCTGTTCCTCGCCTTTAATGGAGCTTTCGAGTTGTCTAGTGGAACCATGATAAAGATGCGGACGCAGATTACTCGTAGCCAAGTCGAGAGAGACACGCGGCATAAGGCGTCTTGTTATTTATAACAAGAAAATAATTTCTACAAAATAGTGGAATGCATTTTTGAATGCCAACACTCGGTGGTTTGGTTTCGATTCAACTAGACCGAAATGGTGGCGAGTTGGATTTTTAATTCTCGCGTAAAGGCTGTTTTCTACCATCATTATTTTCATCACCGCAAATTTTGTTACTACAGTAGAAACCAGATGTACAATTCTCTAATTTACATTATTTATTTATTTATTTACTTTCTTGAATTCAAGAAAATGTAACTGTTATTGTTGCGCAATTTGCCTTTATTGTGCACATGTAAATACAAAAACTGTATATTTTTTTCCTGCTCAGCCTGTACGGCATTGCAGTACAATAAAAATAAAGTAAGTAAAGTAAAGGAGCAGGTGTTCTTTCAACGAGAATTAACACATTTGGATAACAGCGAAAAATTACAACCTAGAGATGTTTAACATTTGTTTTTCCTTCATTGCGTTCCTTGCCCTTGCTTGTTTAATTTTAATTGTTTAATTTTGGTCGCTTTCCTTGTGCCTTAGGGCTGCGTCGGGCACATGACCGGATGCTGTTACGCTCGCTGAAACCCTTTGATCCTTTTGCCTTTCCTCCAGTTGACACTGGAAAATCATTGTAAATTAATAACGATAGACTACTAAATACCTTTGGAGAGTGAGAAATTATTATTATGTAAATATGAGTAGTAGGGAAATACCTTTTGTCCACAGACGGAGGACAGACACCAAGATGGCCGCCCCCATGTAAACCGGAAGTGACGTCAAGACCATCAATTTGCAAGGTCATGACGTCACTTCCGGTCCGTCATTTCCGGTTGTGACGTCATTTCCGATTCTTACTCAACATTATCCCAGCAAGTCCAGGCAACAGACCCAACTGTTGAACTTATCGTCGTAATCCCACCATTTGACCGGACGTGAGTGTTTGGGTTGAGGAGTATGAGTGTTTGGGTTGGCGCGAACGTCTGTTTGGGTTGACGTGAATGTGTGTGTTTGGGTTGACGTGGACGTGACTGTTTGGGTTGACATGGACGTCGACGTTGGCAAGAACGTGTGTTTGGGTTGACGCGGCCGTGACAGTTTGGGTTGACGTGGACGCGAACTTGGGTCCGAGTTGACGTGGACGGGCGAACGAAAATCAATTAGCACAACTGGACACAGAGCTGCAAAGCAGGAACTGCAAGGTGCCAAAACATAAGTGAGGGTTCACCACACGGTGAGCCAAAGGCCCGAGCACACAGGCGAGCCGCTACCGCAGGAGATCACGTACCGTCAAGACAGGCCAGCCGCACCACTGAAACGGCAGACTGGGGGATTCAGACCGACTCAGAGTGCAAATTCGGATTTAGAAGGTGACATTACTTCCACCGACCCTGAAGAGGCTGGAGTCCGCGGAGTCACAGACACCAAAACACCCATCTCCATCCCTACAGTACCCGTGAGTTACCTGCATATGCCAATCCACGAGAAACAGCAGAAAGAAGCCGACGCGCAGGGTGGAGACAAAGCGGAGGAAAACCAACAGGAATGCCTGGACACACCTACCAGGCACCCAGCCCAGCTAAAGTGACACCGGCCACAGCTCTGTGGCCCCACACCAAGACCACCCAGGCAGCTGCAGTCAGCACATCCGCCAATGACGGGCTACGAGCCAATGAAAGAGACGAGGACCCCCCACCCAAAGGGAGGTCCCAGAGGGGATGCCCAGCGAAAGTAACCGAAGCCTCAGCACCAAAATGAGCACGTCCCAAGACCCAGATGAGGGTCAGAGCGGCCTAGAGTCTCCGCGTGTCAATCAACATATGCAACACAAGGTCCATAGGGGCAGGGAAGGCAGGGGAGTGCATCGACAGCCACCAACTCCACCACCTAGGGCAGGCGCAGGAAGCACAAGTGCCCCCCACCACAACCACCTCAAGCCCAAAGCCGAGAGTACCTCACGATGCTCAAGGCATCAGCCGATTGCTCTCAGAGCGAGGTCCCTCGATACCGAATCAAACAGTGCCTCACGGGACGCCAAACACGTGGGACCATATCTTAGTCAGGCCCATCCCGGGTATTCCGCAGACAGGGTCCACCCCAGACCGGGCCGCTCAAGCCGGTGTGCCAAAGCAAGGCCCAGTGAATTAACACCGGAATTGGGAAGACTTGCCGTCTATCGAAATACACCGAGTCGTGCCATCGACCGCCTAGCCGACCCTTAAATAAGCAGCCTCCGTAAACACCTAACCAACCGACCCGGGATCAGGCCAGGTTTAGGCCAGGTTACCAGAACACATCCTTTTCTTAGCTTTTGAACCGAGTTCCCGATGCATTTTAACCGAGAAAACACCGAGAAAAATAACCCTCAAGTGGGTACACAGCCGTTTCATTTAAAAATTGACTAGTGCCGTGAAACCGGCTGATCAGGGAGGATGTATCCCGACTGCTCCCCCGAGCTCATACCGATCGTCGAAGATCCGGATATCAGCGCGTTTGCCCTGATTATGGTATTGTTGGGCGCGATGGTCTATGTACTGGTCTACCGCTGGGGATAAATTCTGCTGGGACAGTGGCGGTTGGGGAACAGTGTCAGCTGAGGATTCACCGAGGTGGGGGATCGCTTAGAGAAACGGAACATTCGGCTGGTACAGCAGGTTGTTAGGGCTGTTGTATGGGTTAGTGTTGTATGGGATGTTGCACGGGTGCTGGGGTATGGTGCAACTGCAGCCTTGACGCGGCGGAGGGGCTCAGTACCCTAATGATATGAGGGGGAAGCCAGTAGCAGTTGAAATGAACTTCGCGGTAGCCCGACAGAAGGGGAGACCAGATTCTGAACCGTTCCGGCCTTGGAGTAATGGTTCTCGAGTTACTGGGGTGGGCCAACTTCCCAAAATTCTAGTACCCAATTTCCGGGGAAGCCCACATGTAGGATTCAGTCGGGGAAGCCAACTCCCAAACCATTTTACTCTAGGACCAGCGGTTCTCTAGTTACTGGGGTGGGCCAACTTCCCCAAAATGACAATACCCGAGTGTCGGGGAGGTCCACACGTAGGGTGCAGCCCGGGGATGCTAAATCCCGAACCGTTTTGCTCTAGGACTAACGGTTCCCGAGTTATCGGGGTGGGCCAACTTACCAAAATTCGAGGTACCCGATTTTCACGGTGGGCTACATGTAGGGCACGGACCGGGGATGGTAAATCCCTAACGGTTTTACTGTAGGACTATCGGTTTCCGAGTTATTGGGGTGGGCCAACCCCAAAAATTCGAGTAATCCGGTTTTGGGTGGGCCATCCGTTTGCTGGGACCCCTGGTGGGGTTCTCGGAAGGGGGGGCCAAATTTCGCTCCGTTCTGCACTGGGAGCAACGGATCCCGAGTTATGGGCATTTTAACATAATTTCGGAAATTGAAACTGAAACAGGGACCATCTTAGGGAAATGGTGACATTTGCGGTTCCACTCTTCAAAATGGAGACATTGCCGGTTCCGCTTCCGACAGGACGTGACGTCATTCAAAATGGCGCCTAGATGTAGTAGGAAAATACCTTTTGTCCACAGACCGGGACACCAAGATGGCCGCTCCATGAAACCGGAAGTGACGTCATGACCTTCCAAATGTATGGTCATGACGTCACTTCCGGTTTGCATGGGGGCGGCCATCTTGGTGTCCCTGTCTGTGGATAAAAGGTATTTTCCTACTACCAAGAATTTATAGGGTTGGGGAGGATAATTTGTGACTGATACCCATTCTGATACGTCTTGGATACAGTCGTATTAGTTCAGTCTTAGTTTATAGAGGGCGCTATGTGTTTTATGTGGGTATTTCTACTCAGTTTTGAGCCTAAAATTAAACTAAACTAACCGAAACTAGCTTGATTTTAATTATTATTTAGCCTAGCTTAGTTGTAATTTAGCTTACTTTAGATTTGGGCTGAAAAATGAGCAAAAATTATCAGATGGAACACGTGGCGCCCTCTGAAAACTCGGACTGAACTAATGGGGACCGATCTAACGTGTTTCAATAGGGACTTTTTAGAGTTACAAATTCTCCTCCCAAACCCTATAAATTCTTGCTACTACTAATATGCCCTGAGAATTTACAGTAAGTTTCAAGATGACTACAGCTTGTTGTTTGTGACTTTCGATTCGTAAATGGGCATTTGCCACCTTGCAAGCATCTTATGTAATTTAAAAAGATTTCGATATTTTTCTTTGTGGTGTTGGAAGTTGAATCTCATTTTTTAAAAGGACATACCTTCTCACTATATTCGAGCATCCTGCGCGAAGTAACTTTTGCAGCATTTACATGGGTTAGAGTGAAAACCGTTTCTCACGAAGGAAATATGCGAAAATTAATGCTTTTGCAACATTTATGTACCTATGAAGTAATGTTGCAGAAATGAGCCATACAGGACAGCCAACTGGGAGGAATGTACCTTTAATTTATTTAGTAGTTTGATATGTAGAACAGAACTTTTGTTTTTAATCAAAATATGGCAACATATCCCATGCCTAAAATGATTCAACTCAATCTGAGGAAAAATTATTTATTTATTTAGTTTTCATTTATTTTCAATAAGTAAATAAACCAAAAAATAAAACAGTAGTCCAACTGTTGGAATGATCTTTTTATGTTTAAATCAAGGTACTGAAAAAAAAATGTTTTCTTTATTGTTTTAGAATACGCCCTGAATGAAAGTCCGCTTGTCAGAAAAGCAAAGCACGTAAAGCGAAGCCGTGTGAAAATGCAGAACTTTCCATTACAATGAAACATTTTATACGATTGGACTTGATAAAGTAACGCAACAAGCAGTACCTTCCTAAACCCGAACAGAGCGAACAAAACTCACCACTGTTGGTAACAGTTTGGCTCATTTCCTACTAATGACTGTGTTGATATGGCATGATTGACGTCAACCATCGTCAGCGATGAATTTGTTTCC